>JAOVVG010000015.1:118893-129154 GCA_028566375.1 Leptodoras nelsoni
CATTCCCAATCACTTCCACTTTGTTATAACACCACTGACAGGTGACTGTGGAATATTTAGTAGTGAGGAAATTTCACGACTGGACTTGTTGCAGGTGACATCCTATCACGGTACCACGCTGGAATTCACTGAGCTCCTGAGAGCGACCCATTCTCTCACTAATGTGTGTAGAAGCAGTCTGCATGACTAGGGACTTGATTTTATACACCTGTGGCCATGGAAGTGACTGGAACACCTGAATTCAATGATTTGGATGGGTGAGGGAATACCTTTGACAATATAGTGTATGTAATAACCCTGTGAATAAGTCCTTATCAGGTCCAAATTTGGTAACCAGAATACATTTGTACAAAATACAAAGTATCTAGTTTGTAGGATGTCTAGTAAGGTTAGATAGATAGCTAGTCCATAGTGTAATCTGATCTCATTAGCGCAGATTTGATGCTAGATGTGCAGAAGCTAGTAGCTTTGAATGAACTGAAATCCAAATGAACACAAACCATATTTTGCTGCAATGTTTAATTGCTCCTCCATGTTATCCTAATTAATATTCCACAACTGATTTGCATCTGTATCATTAACCCTTTGCTGTGAGAAACACACAGCCTCCTTTCCAATCACTGTGGGACTTATAACAGTTTCCAAATTCCACTTTAACACCTGTTTATAACCCTGCAATCCATTATGGGCTCCTGTCTGAGTCTGGTTCCTCTCACCATTTCTTCCTCATCTCATTTCAGTTTTTTTCCACTGTCACCACTGACGTGATCATTAGGGATTTAAATCTGGATCTAGATTTTCTAAAGCAGTATTGTGGTAATGTCTATTATTAAAAGTGTCATAAAACTATTAATTATTTGTCCAATGAGAAATGGCTGCACCCATATGTGGTATATAGACACTACATATATAAGCAAGTACCAAACTATCCTTACACAGGAAAAAGGGTGTAAGGAGACATAAGGAGAACACGAAACTGTGCAGGGCAGGATGCCTTGAGAAATGGAGTTGAAAAACCTTGAGAAAACTAGAAACCCAGAGCAAAGTTTATGGTAATATTGTTTAGTATTCCACAGAAAAACTAATAATACTGTTTTTGGGGTTCAGCTGAATGCAATGCAAAAAGTGTGTGATTTAATCATCTGACTCACCTCATCTGAATCTTCTTGGTAGATGGCTTGGTTACTGCTTGGAGTGCACTCAACAAACAGTTCATCCTCATGTAGTTGAAGAGCTGAGAATTGGAATGATGTTGACCTGTAGAAGTAGGAATTGGGTCCATAAGGGTGATAGTAGCATAGTAAAATAGAACAAGCCCACAAATGAATTCTGAAGTCATACCTTTGCCTGTATTTCATCTTCCAGACTGTTATTGTAATGGTAGTAATGGTAGCCAGAGCTACAGTCCCCACACTGACACTTATCACAATCAGCAACCACACCTTCTGGAAGTTATAGCTTTTTAGTTATTAAATTAGCTACGTGAAAAGACACCAAATCATTATCACTACAACTGAACATGGAAATGAAGGAAACTCACTAGACTGTTAGGCTGATGGTCTGTAGGGGATGGCTGACTCTCGTTCCCACAACGCATTTTGGCAGCCTCTATTTGATTTAGGGGGCTAAAGCCACCCTCACATTTATCACTGGGGATCTTTCGATACCTTTACATATAATACACAAAGCGTCATTATGGTGAATGTGCACATGTGTATCTACTGTGTGTATAACACATTAAATGAAATTAAAGCATGGCACATGCCCTGTTGTCTGCAGCTCCTCTAACTCCCCACTGAAACAAGGCTCTAGTGTTTTGTTTGTGAACTCTGGCTGTCTCACACATTCAGAGCTGTTTCCATGGTGGTAATAACCATAATCACTATAATAAAGAGAGATAAATGGACACGGATTATGTCAGAGGCTGTTTCAGTTGATGAAAGTAATACATATCTCATACATAATCTGTTGATGCAAGAAATATTGTATTTCCCAGGATACTGCAGTCCTACTGAAGTGTCTCATTACCACATGTAATCTTCTCTGGAGCAGGGACAGGGTCTCTGCTGCTTACTGACAACATAGCCACGTCCTTTTCTGCAGACTGACATCTTCCTCAGCCTTTGAAAAGTTTCCTTGTAGCCTAAGACACATCCGTCTGTCTCTGAGTCTTTTTCTCCGTCATCAGAATGGGCCAACCACTTTATGTAGTCCTGCTCACCACCTGGTACATCACCAGCAGTCATAGAAACACTTTAATACTGTTGTAACATATGGATTACAGTCTTTATTTGTATATGATTGCAGTAAAAACAGAAGCTAATAGACAACTACTTCACTGAACCACTTACTTCAGTAGTTCACTGAAGTACTAGACTAGACTAGACATCCCCACTTCCAATGAAAAACATAAATAAAAACAGAATACGATGATTTGCAAATCCTTTTCAACCCATATTCACTATATACACTACAAAGACAAGATATTTAATGTTCAAATGGATAAACATTATTGTTTTTTTTGCAAACATTCACTCATTTTGAATTTGATGGCTGCAACACGTTCCAAAACAGTTGGGACAGGGGCAACAAAAGACTGGGCAAGTTGAGGAATGCTCAAAAAACACCTGTCTGGAACATTTCACTGGTGAACAGGTTACAGCAGCGTGGCTTTGTAGTAAAAGAGTGGGGGTACTAGACTGGCCTGCCTGCAGTCCAGACCTGTCTCCCATTGAAAATGTGTGGCGCATTATAAAGCGCAAAATACCACAACGGAGACCCCGGACTGTTGAGCAACTGAAGTTGTACATCAAGCAAGAATGGGAAAGAATTCCACCTACAACAGTTAGTGTCCTCAGTTCCCAAACACTTATTGAGTGTTGTTAAAAGGAAAGGTGATGTAACACAGTGGTGAACACGCCCCTGTCCCAACTGTTCTGCAGGCATCAAATTCAAAATGAGTGAATATTTGCACAAAAAAAAACAACAACGTTGGCCACTGGTCTAAGGTCCTCTTTTCCGATGAATGTAAAGTGTCCTTTTTAGTTTGGGCAGATTTCTCCACAGTGTTCTAATTTTTTGAATTCCTGTTTTCATGGGTTTTATGAGCTGGAAGCCCAAATTATGTAAAAATAAACAAATAAATACTTGAAATCATTTAAATTGTGGGCCCAGAATCTATAATCTATGAAAGTTTAACTTTTTGAATGGAATTATGGAAATTAATAAATTTTTCCATGATATAATTTTTTGGAATGAGTCTGTATGTTGTATAATGAAGTCCCACCTTCATTGGGTTTGGGATTGTACACAGGGTTATATTTCAATGAAACATTGTTCAACAAATGAAAAAAAAAACTTTACTCATAGCCACTGTATTTTATGTGTATTTTACTCACATTCTCTAATTAGAAGCTGCTCAAAGTCTATAGTCACTGCAACCCATATGGGCTGATCATCATCATCAGGTCGGTAACCAAACACACTGAGATTCAGAGTCTTGGTACTTGGCTCCGATGTAAGGCCAGCAAAGAAGATGGGATGATCTGTAAAATTAAAAGTCTTCCAACACTGACCCTCGTCTGTGGAGAACCTGGACCAGAATCATTTGGCTTTTTGAGCAACTAATGTATTCAATAGGCATTTCAGTGTATGCAGTATTTACACTAAAAACACTGAATAGTTAGGCAAGAATGTCATTATAAATAATTATAAACCTAGTCCAACTTTAAATGCTTTCAATTATTAAGATCCTTAACAGCATATATACTATTTTTATTTTAAATTATTATGATTTTTAACTTTCTTTGAACTTACTTTATAGCTTTAGCCTGTCGATCTCTGCGAACCTCCACAGCTACAATCAGGCTTCCTGAATCTAGTATGCTGTAGTGGTGAGGTCCACTCAGTGCACCTATCCAGCTGTACCCTCCATCTGAGGAAACGTACACATCTGGCTTCGATGCTGAAATGGAGTCTCCAACACTGCCTGTGAAAATTGAGACTGTAGGCTTTGGCACTGAGTCACAGCATGTTAATGACTAGCTAATGCTGGCTTTCAGGTCTTACCATGAGCAATGATCAGGCCAACAGCAGACGGATCAGACAGTGGCAGCATGGGAGAAATGCCGCTGTAGAGGCTGTGCTCTCCATGAATGTGCAAGTTACACTGAAACATACAAATAAAGGTATTATCTTTGTCTTCTCTGAAATAGTCTCAGTACCAAATGTATGTACCCTTTTAAAGCTTCCTTTGCATTCCACATTTTTTGGCTTTTTTAGTGGTGACCATTTTCCACCATTGTTGAATGTGATGACTGTGCAAATTCGTCCATCTGTAACAAACAATGCACATTAGAATTCACAAGCTGGTTTGATTAATTGATAGATTTGTAGAATCAAGGTGATAAATTGATTAATTTCTAGGCTTTTGATAAAACTATAACTAATCTATAACTTTGCTAAGACTACAGTGGTTAGACATAAATCACACTGAATGTGAAATCTTTTAAAAGTCAATTTAATAATCCAGTTTGCCTTAAAATATTTTAAATTCATTTCTATACCATATATAAAATAGAGAGCTGTTAAGTTTCGTATCTTAAATAAACAGTGTGTGAATGTGTGCCATACCCTCCTCAAAGACGTTGGTAAGATATACTCCTCGCAAGGATGTCACATTTGTAAAGTCACTCTTCCTTTCACCACCAAACAGGTGGCGTTCAAGAGACTTGGAATACAGGATGCCACGGTCATCAGACGTGTACACTGTCCCAAAATACGTCTCGTCTACAAGCATGTGATCACACAGTGTAAAATGTTAATAGAGAAAAAAGGAGGAATATAGTGTGGGATAGCTCTAAAAATAATGTCTCTGTAAGTAAAAGCTTTCTTTGTCCCTCTCAAGCTTCTCTTTTCATGTCTACACGAGATCAACCCTGATGGGTGAACCCTTTGTGTCAGCTGTTCAGCAAGGCCGAAAAGTCACCTTTTTAGGCAAAAAAAGAACATCTGCCTCATCTAAGCCTTCTGGGATTAATGAAAAATAAAAAGTCTATATGATCTGACCCTAAAAATAGTCTGCTGTTTTCTCAAATAGGTGTGATTTGTCAGCACTTTGAAGAACTTGGCAGGTAAGAGCTGAGCAACACTGACAAACTGAGCAGATAAAAGCATTAGAACTCTGTATGTAAAAACATCAAGTGGTTTAACATTAAACTAAGATGACATGAGGTGTTACATTAGGTTCTGTAGCATCCTTAAGCATCAGTAAGTCATTTCAGAGAAAGAATGTCTGGTAGGTCTGTACCTCCAGGGCTATCCACATGCATAAAGATCATATCTTCATCACCATCCAAAACTGAGTAGAACTGAAAACAGAGAGCAGGAACATGCAGGTGTGATAAAGACTGAATGACACAGCTCTGTGGATGTATGTGTATGTGTGTTTGTGTGTGTTCCTGGCAGACTGTCAACATAGAGGTTATGGGAGAAAGTCGTTTTTTCTGCTGAATCATCAAAAATATACTGAAACCACCATCCTTACAAATCTCCAACCATCGGCGTAAGCATTTCTATCTGTTTGTGTGTGATATAAACATGCAGTATGATGTGAGGAAGTAACCTCTGTTTTGTCCTGTTTTTTTCTGACCTTGAACCAGGTATTTGTTTAATATAGTGTGTAAGTTCCTCTGTATTTCTTCCTCACCTGCTCCGAGGTGGCTGATGGGAGTAAGGCTTTGGTGAATTGATCTCCATGATCCAAAGAGACATAAATAGCCCGAGGTGAGCCCTACACACAAACACATATCACAGTTAAAGCTGAAAATACTGCATATTATAACTTATGTTCAAACAGTTAACTGTGTTTACTCAACCGGATTCTCCATGACAGAGGTAAACAGGAAACCCCCAATATAGCCGAAAGAGAAGATATTCTGAGCTATGGTAGTGAAGGTTCTGCCCAGGTCATGTGTGCGTCTCAGAAAAAGGCCTCCTCGCCTGTCTGCCTCCCCTACATTCATTTGAAATCCCAAAAGGCACAGGACAAGACAAAATGCATAGAAACAAATGTATCATGTTGTTTAATTTATTTATCTTTAACCTCACTTTGATGAGATTTATAGGAACAACCATAAATGAGGAACTCTCACCTGTGCCTTCAGGACTATAACTGAAAAAAAGTGTGAAGCCAGGTCCCCTGCAGGGAGAAAATGACAAGAAGAGAATGAAATATATGATATATCAAAAGTGTTGAGTCCCACGGACACGCAGGACTAGGGAAAAGAGAAACTACCTCATACTCTCCCTGACCATTTCATTAGGAACCTCCTCATCTGCTTATTCATGCAATTATCCAATCAGTGTAAAACCATGCAGATACAGGACAATGGCTTTAGCTCCTGGGATTTCCAATCTCTAGATGTTATGAAAAATCTTTCAGTGAGCAGCAGTTCTGTGGTGATAAGAGAGGTGTGAAGGTCTGAAGAGAACAGTTAGACTGGTTCTAGCTCACCAGACGGCCAGAATAACTCAAATAACTCTCTTTGCAGACCCACCCAAACTGGACAGTTGCACAAAAAAAAATTCACTTGGTCTTGATCCAGTCTTCAACTGCTGGGTTTTGGTGAGCCTTTACCTGATTCTTGTTTGATGTGAACATTAAGTGAAGCTCCTGTCCTGTATCTGCATGGGTTCATACAAGCGTTCTTAATAAAGTGTCTGGTGAGTGTATGTGTTTGTTTACATGACTATGGAATGTACTGCCAAAATCAGTCATTCATGGACAAAAAATAATCAAATATTTAAAAATGAATCAAGTAAAAGGTAGTAACTCATTTAACAAGATGGCAAGAGGGAAGACTATTTTGAAGCATTTCAAAATGAACTAGAGAGGTGCATTTCCTGAAGAAAATGCGAGTGTGATTGCAGTGAAGAAGTGACTTCTGGCAGATAACAATAGTGTGATTGCCTACTGCCTACTGCAATCAATATAACAAAGAGAGTTCAGTCATGCGCCTGTTAGGATTCTGGCAGCAGTTTATAGTTTAGAGACAAGCCAATAAGAAACAATTAATGTTATCCAGTCTAAGAAACAGTAAAGCCATTTTCTCTCTATTGTTAGATATTACAGCAGTGGAGAATTTCAGGCCAACAAAAGTTTGACATACATTTTAAAAGATATTTCTTTAATTTCTTTAATCCTTTAATTTAAACCATTTTTATTTCTACCACACTTCAGCAAATAGAAGCACTCACTAAAAAGAAAACAACGTATTTTATAGTAAATTTCTTCCAGAAGCAATATTTCCTGGCCTGGGGTCAGGCTAGCTAATAATGCCAGCGCTTATTCCACTGGACTCATTTCATTTACTGAAAGCTTCATGCTTCATACAATTTAAGAGAATATAAAAAAAACAGGACAGAAAAACAATCATGTCTCTCACAATATATATTATGAAAGCAGTGATCTCACCATGTAAAAGAGTAAACTCCATCATGGATTTTAGACCAGCTGCTCCCAAAGTTCTCTGAGAGCCATAGAGATCCCTGTAAAAATGTTACAAGAAACAGAGTGGTCTCTGTGGTAGCTCAGTGGATAAGACATTGGACTTTGGACTACAAATCAGAAGGTTGTGAGTTCAAATCCCAGCACCACCCAGCTGTTGGGCCCTGACCTTCAACTTTTCAACTGTATACAGTAAATGAGATAAATGTAAGTCACTCTGGATAAGGAGTCTGCCAAATGGTGTAAATGTCTCTGCAAAGATTAAAATCTGGGTTCTGCCTTATGCCCAGCTAGTATATACAGAACAATCCACCAGAACACTTCAAAGTGTCTTAAATTGAAGTCTGGAATTGAACTGGGGTGATGAAAAATCAATTGTTTAACTGGGTTGAGATCTGGTGAGTGCGATGGCCACGTCATTTTTATTTTAATCAGACCATTCAGTGAGGCCTCATACCCTGCGGATTTGGGTGGAGTCATCCTGGAAAAGACCACACCCATAAGGATAGAACTATTTCATTATAGGATAAAAGTGATCAGTCAGAAAAATGTTGTATTGAGTTGCAGTGACGTTCATTCTAGGAGACATAAATATAAAAATAGCATCATAAATACATAAGAAACAAACAAACAAACAACCCCACAGCATAACAGAGAGTTATGTGGGGTTTTCCTTTAATTTGTCCCCATCTGTACATTGTACTGGCATAGTCAAAGGTTAAGAATGAAAATTTTGAGTCATTCTACACATCAACTCTACACACCTATTAATTAAATATGCTTCCAGAAGTTAAGTTTCAAACTCAACTTCACCTGAACGAACTCTATATAAGTTACCGTTATATCACATTAATGGGACATGCTCCACAAACTGTTCCCAGAATACTGTCCAAAGGTACAAAAGCTAAAACTGAAAGATCATAAAATCTATGAGACCCGGTAGAAGGACAACGTTAAATTTCATATAACAAGATGCAAGTATGGAGTAAGTATTGAATTAGTTCATCAACACAAGGTAGAAATACCTTTTATCACAGGGAATGTTGAACCACTTTGACTTTGCTTACCTCTGTGCTGATGACCAGCAGGCAGCCTGGGTTATGGTGATGGAAGGAAATGGGCTGAGCTGGGTGGAATGGCAGCTGTACTGATCTGAACGTCTTTCCTGAGTCTCTGGAGGTAAATATAACTCCTCCTGGGACGTTGGTAGCAGGTAACTCTGCTGTCAGAATCACCTATAAAAATATGACAATGGCTGTGACAAAGTTCCAATGCAATGTACAGGCTTAGTAAATTAAAATAGATTAAACCTATTACACGCAGATTATAAGAGAACACAAGTAATATATCTGTTACAGTAGTATAATATTGAAATGTGCTACCATTTAAAAATAATCAAACAACACAGTGAAGTTATTATTATTGTGGTGTCACTAGAAAAGCAAATATGGAGGCAACATTACAAGACAGCACTGGTAAAAGTGATTTTCCTGGCCAGATTGGAAGGCAGTGTTACATTAATTATAAGAAAATCTCTGTTGTCTCTCATAAATCTGTAGGGTAGTTTGGAATGAACAGAATGATTAGAGATGCAAGTTAAACAAGTGCAAATTGCAGCAACACACAAATTTCAATTTGATGTCATTAATGAAAGTAATAACCTTATAAATGAAGACAATGACTGTAAGACCAGTCATTAAATTAAATAAAAAGAAATGCATTTTTTACGATGCGGTATTACACTTACACTTTAAAGATTATACCATGATTGATAAATGACTGATCTTTTGTATCATATGTATTTATGTTTCTGTAACATGCTGTATACTCCCTAGTGTGCTACCTTCATCAGACCCCTACCGTGTATACGTTTCCTTAGTGTGTTTGTGTAGGAAATGTGTGTGAGAGTGTGAGACATACTTCTCCCACAATTGGTGAGACAATTAAAACAGTTAATCATAGCACTTTCCAATGTGATTTGCTTTGTGTCCATGATCACTTGGGTACAGTTTTCTGCTCAAACCTTTTTCTTTTGACCTCACTAAATTAAAAAAATTCTGTAATTTAGATTTTGGCCTTCATGTGCTGTTACACTACTAATTTAATTTACACTGGTGTAGACGTGTTAAAATAACTTCAACTTTGCTGTTTCTTCCTATGGGTGTCACTAAATGTAAATTAAATGTGGCATCCATATATTTTTCACTTTTGTAAATCTAGCAGATCTGAAAATCTTATTTAGTTGTCCTATGAAAACATTTAAGACAACGTTACTAGAATATCTGATAAATGAGGCCCAATGATTTGTGTTTTAGTGTCTGGATTCTTTTTAATGAATGTTATAAACACAGTGGTTTACAGTTGCACACCTGCTGTGAATTCCCCGGGCCTACAGATATCCCAAAGTCCTTTCTTATGAAGGAACTGTTGATGGTATATGAGATGTCATGAAAGGATTTTCCATAATCTTCACTATCAGAAAACATAGAAAAAGTAGGTTATAAAATGTTTGGTAAGTATGTAACTGAGAGATTAATAGAATGGATAACACCAGAGAATTTAACATCACCTGCTATTCACTGACCTCCTGTAAAGTCTAACGGAGCCACGTTCATAAAAGGATTCCAGTGGAGCACTTATTGTGGACAAAACCAGAATAACCTGAGAGAAAACAGAATTATACAGGGGTTAGACAATGAAACTGAAACACCTGTCATTTTAGACCACAATAATGTATTAGTATGGTGTAGGGCC
>JAOVVG010000015.1:247763-259194 GCA_028566375.1 Leptodoras nelsoni
GGTGGTGCTGGGGCTTGAACCCCCAACCTTCTATTCAGTAACCCAACACCTTAACCACTGAGCCACCCCTGCCCATCCCTGTGTTGGAAGCAGGAAGAATGGGCAACAGTAACCATCTGAGTGACTTTGACAATGGCCAAATTGCAATGGCTAGATGGCTAGTGTCAGAGCATCTCCTAAACTGTAGATCTTGTTGAGTGTTTCCAGTATGCAGTGATTAATACCTACCAAATGCGGTCCAATGAAGGACAACTGTTGAACCAGCAACAGGGTCATTGGTCATTGGCACCCACGCCTTGATGCTATGCATGGAAAATGAAATCTAGCCCATTTGGTCCAATCCCAATGAAGAGCTACTGTAGCACAAACTGCTGAAAAATGTTAATTCTGGCTATGACAGAAAGGTGTCAGGACATACAATGCATCACAGCTTGCTGTGTATGGGGCTGTAGAGCAGAGTGCCCATGTTGACCCCTTTCTAAGACCAAAAGCATGCATACATGAGCATGAGAACTTTTACATGGAGCAATTAAAAAATCAGCCTGGGCTGATTAATCACATTTTCTTTTACATCATGTGGATGGCTGTGATGTGTGTGTGTGTGTGTGTGTGTGTGTGTGTGTGTGAATCTCTTACCTGGGGAAAAGATGGCAACAGAATGCACTACAGGAAGAAGGCAAGCTGGTGGAAACAGTGGGCATTGTTCTGCTGGGAAACTTTGGGTACTGGTATTCATGTGCATGTTACTTTGACATTTAACACCTATCTAAATATTGTTTCAGATCAGGTACACCCCTTAATGGCAACAGTATTCCCTAATGGCAGTGATCTTCAAGCTTTTGACTTGGCCTTCAAATTCCCTTCTGCTCCAACGTTGTCCAGCATTAGAAGGATGTGCTGAACAAACAAATCAGATCCGTGCAGGTCCCAGCTCACAACTAACAGGATCTGCTGCTAATGTCTTGGTGCTAGATATCACAGCAGACTTTCAGAGGCCTTATGGAGTCCATGTCTTGAAGGGTCAGGACTGTTTTGGTAGCACAAAAGGGACCTACACAATATTAGGTAGGTGGTTTAAATGTTATGGCTGAACTCATTAACAACTTAATGCAGTAATAGCCAATATGCCCAAACATTTGTATTTGAAAGAACAAGAGAACTTTAGAGTAAAATAGGACAGAGTTAGACTGACATGCCCTTCTGTCTCCCAAATAGTCTACCAGATTCGTCTGGCTTCCATATATAAACGTTTTTCCTGTTTCTACACCCTGTTCACTCTCTGCTAATATATTGTGTTTTGGTAGTTTCCTTCTTCTCATGCACATTCCACAAGGACACCAGGCCCACCCTTGGTCTGATCATGTAAGCCAAAGGTAAACAAGGAGAGTGAGCAGAACCTGACAGTCTAGTCATTCTAACACCTTACATTCTGCCCTTGTTCCAACACAGCCCAATCCCTCTACTTCCCTTAATACATTTCCTCCGTATTCCATAGAAGATGTCCTGAGGATTATCTTGTCCTACAACCCTACCACCTGCCCACTGGATGCCATCCACTTCACAGTGCTCCAGAATATGTCACAGATCTAGTCTTGTATCAACTGCATCATAGACAGCAAGGGTTACACCCATCCTGAAAATGTTTGTCCCTTCTTTCTCTAATTATGGAAGGTGCTGTATACATTTAGTTCCTTTTTGGGTCCTCCTCAGGTATCTCTCTCTTGATGAGGTCATATCCTCAAACGCGTTTTCATACCACTGTTGTGCTGATAAGACTCAACTCCACATTGTCTCCTCAGACACTCATATCTCATCATAGATGGTGGCAGCTCATAAGCTGAAGCGCATTGTTATTAAGAACTCTAACTCTGCAAACAACCTTTTGGTCATCCAGGTCTTTCTTTTTCATCAGGATGTAGCCAATTGCTGCAGGCAGTTCAGCTCCTACCAGCCATCCAACCCTTCACATTATCAAGAATGTGGTTTATCACACTTCACAGGAACTGTTCACACTCCAGAGATATTTGTTACACTCCAAACTGCACCATGTTCTCTTTTTCCTTTAGCCTCAAGCACAACCAGCGATGAGCCAACAATGAGCAATTGGGACCTTCACTATGTGGAATGGCTGTGGGCATGTTGTGGCTCTCCACCTCACAATTTTCCCACAGGGCCACTCTTTGCATCTCTTCAACTAAGTGTAACAAATGGACAGGGAGTCATGTGAGGACTATCAGCAAGCCTTGTTCTTATCACCTCTCTTCCAGGACATGGATACACATTGTGGTATAAAAAGTTACAAAACGGCATGAAGGAGCAAAGGAAGAAGGAACACTAGCAACAAAGGAAGCAGGTGAACACGGGCTATATGTTTGTCAGAATTTTACCATAAACATTTTCTGTACAGTGGACAGGTGTACATTCTTCCACAATAGCTGAAAAAACACTATAAAAATGCTATAAACAGACATACAGTGTTGTGAAAGTGGACCTTTAGAACACAGAATATTGGAAATAAACTAAATGTTTAATTTAGAGTTCAATAATTTAAATTTCAGAGGTCTTGTATGAAACATTTTCTCCCAGTGTGATATGTATGAAATAACAAAGGCCATACTAAGTACGGTATAAGTTCATAATCATCATTGTTAATAAGCATATAAGTCACTCTGGCATCATATTATTTTCTTATAACAATATTACCTAGAACATTTGAACACTTTATTTGCATAATAAATCACCAATTCTTTCTTTGTTAATGTGATTGATTACACTGCTAAACAAAGTAAAATTATTCTAGACAACATTAACAGTAACACCACTACCACCAACAACAATGATTTAATAATAATAATAATAATAATAATAATAATAGTAGTGGCTTTAATGATATACTTAGCCCTGTTGTTTAAACTATGCTGGAAAGAGTATCTTAATCATTAGGCTACCCATGAGTCCCTGAATAAATACATTGGTTTCTCCTGTCTCTCCTCAAAGTGCACCATTATTGTCGTGATTAGTTTAGCAGTTTTCTCCCTGGCTTCAGGAGAAGCTTTTTAAATAGTCTAAAAGTAACTGTAATAACAGTTTTACTTTCAAAGACACTCTATGTCAAATAACAAATTTGGCAGTTTGTGCCATTTGGGTACTTAAGTAGTATCATCGAACTATCTATCAATCAGCAAAGAGCAGCAATGAAAACAAAAGCCTTTGCATCTTCGTATATTCGCCTTTGATACTATTGTCTAGGTGGGCTATCGTTCTTTATCACACATCTTCTATGATGATGATTAACAAACACAACACCACAGTGCTTCCCCAATGAGCACACAGCATCGCTAGGAAAAATAAATAAATAAATACATTTAATGTATCGGCCTTAGACAGGGTACTACATATCTTATCCACCTTAGTAAAAATGGGATAGCAGAGTGGGCACTGGTTGTGTCTTTTAAAAGCAGGATAAATTACATTACAAAAATACAACACAAGTCCAAGAAAATATACCATTATTAAAATACCATTATTAAATATAGCATGCATGGACAAAATGTATTTCAGACCTGAACCTTCTATCATAAGTTATGTGAAATCCATTCCTCTGCATAATTGACAGACATATACAAAAGAGCTGTAAGGAGAAAAGAGAAGATTAACCACAACTTCCTTCTACTACACTCATATACTAGAGAGTAAGCTTGAAAGAACATGGTCCACAAAGGAAAATGACAAGGGGTCCACAAAGAATATTAAAATGCAATGCCCATGAAAAATGAAAAGCATAAACTGTAGATATGTAGTGTTTTTGGGGACAGTTAAAAAGCAGAGGACAGCCTGGATAAACCAGGAGACCTGCCTGTACAATGTTTTCTGTTCTTTAAAATCTCTCTGGTTCTTGTGCCTCCTCCTAGAGCTCACACAGAAATACTTTAAAGAGTAATTACACAACAATTTATTTTTAGATGGAAAACCTTAAATGAATAACTTAAGAATATAACACCATTCATATTGTTTTTAAATAAGAAAATAACCTGCCCTGCTGAAAATACATTCATCTAAATTGATAAAATAATGTAGTTCTACTAGCTGTGGTGCCTTTCTACTTCTCTGCTATATGCATGAATGACCTGAAGCACTGACCTGTGGTAAAGACTTGCTCCGTCACCCCTTTTGAATTAGGAATGGTTTATTACTATGAATGTGTAATACAGAATGAAGCGTTTATTACTATAGGAAGGGAATCATTTCTGCTCATTTTATACCAGCAGTGTGAGGTTGGGATGTTGATTTTTTTTGGTGTTATGAATACCAATGTTAATTATTTGTAACAACAATATTTTGATAACCATCAATGAATATTTAATAGTGCCAAAACTATACAGTGTTAGTACATATCAGTGTTAGACTACTAATAAAAAATATGTTGCTATCTATGTTGTAATTGACATCAATTCTTACTGTAACTTTTATAGAAATGATTATAACACTATAAACAGCTATTGGGTAGCTGTTTATTTACCACATAAACCCCTATGCTAAAGACAAGACACATTTTGCTCCACTCACTGACTGAGTCTCTCTTCAATCTCTATATAAGTCTCCAAGAGTTGCATATATTCCCTTAGCCAGAGGGTCAAGTTGATGAGGCTCTGAGCTGACTATTTGCTTATCCAGCTAATTATTACCATCACATTAGGGTGATCCTGATGATCCTGATGAATAGTCTTCCACATCAAATGATTTCTCTAACACAAAAGACTCACAATATGGCACCGCTATCTCTTGTCCGTTTTCATTATTAGCATAAAGCTTTAACCATGTGATTGCTAATTTCTAAAAAAAAAATCTGTATTCCTCCATATGCCACCCACACACTTGCAACCTGGTCCCTAAAGCCCAAATCTGCAGAGGGTAAGGACTAACAAGAATCAAATGTGTAATTACTGTTTAAACCATATGTGAGCCTGGTGGAAGTGCCTAGCTAGAGCCTGCCAGTGTACCACCTCTCTGTTCAATGGCATTGTCCAATATTTAAAAAAAGAAGAAAACAAAACACAAGGGGGAAACAGAGCAAAAGCTGCATCTGTATTTTGTATGCCAGCTGGAGACACACCAGCCTAAACTTAAACCTCCAGACCATTTGCAAATGGCCTTTTGCCATTGAGCATTCCCTAATGACAGAGTGAAAAAGATGTATGACAAGCAGAGTTCTGCTTTTCCTGTTATTAAAGTGAAGTCTTTTGAAGTCTTTTTTTCTTTTTGTCTTTGCATCATTACTCAGTCAATGTTCTAAGAACTGTGAGGCACTTTTATGTAGACACATTTTGTTTCTCATTCACACATTCACATACTAGACAAATTTGCTCAAGGCCATTCACACAAGAAAGAAAGAAAGAAAGAAAGAAAAAGGAAAGAAAGAAAAGAAAAGAAAGAAAGAGGTTTCATTTAAACTAAGTAAAATTGCATTAAACTCCTATAATAACTATTCGTTTAAAGATACATTTCTGGCTTAAGAGATGCTCTAGTACTCTTAGACAGAGCAAGACCCTTGACAGGATGACAGTCTGGTGAAACAAAAGTCTTCTGTGCTGAAGTTTTCCCTACAAGCTTGTCACACACTCTATGTCCTCATCAACTACTAGCTTACTGTTAAGTTGACCTCGCTCAGCAACCTGCAGTTCTCCCACCCCTTTCTCATGAGTCTTTATTTTCCAGGATCCATTTTGTCCCTGGCTGGTTCTCACTCCATTGCTGCATTGCATATGTGGCAGGAGGTTGCTATTTGGTCTGTGAGGCCCATTGGCATTGATTATGCTTTCTGACACATTTTCCATTGCCTCCGTGGTCATGTCATGCGTAGCAGCAAGATCCTGCATGGCCGCATTGACGAATGACTGGTCCTGCTGGTTGTGGTCCAAATGTTCCAATATTAACACCTGGATAGTGAGACACAGAATTTCATTTGTTGGTTTCATCTTTAACTGGTGACAAGTACATATGATTATGGACACATTCTTTATGTCTATTGGTTTCAGCCTTTTTTTTTTACATTATAAGAATGAAAAAGTTTGGAAATCTAAAGACCTGGATAGATTAAAGCACTTTTGAAGTGTAGCTTAGAATATTACATGGTTTTATATATCACTCCAAACCCAGCAGTCTTTATTCCTGAGAAGATTATCAGAAAGATACCTGTTTGTATAAATACATAAAATATACACTCACAGGCCACTATGACTGTTATACCTACAGCCAACATTCATTCAGGCAACAAATCATGTGGCAGCAGTGCGATGCATTAATTCATGCGTGTATAGGTCAAAAACTTTAGGTCACATTCTCATCAAACATCAGAATGGGGTAAACATCTAATTTCAGAGTTCACACTGAAAAATCATCCAGTGAGTGGTAGTTCTGAAATGCCTTGTTAATGAGACAGATCAGAGAAGAATGGCCAGACTGATCCAAGCTGACACGTTGTACAATGACGGTAAACAGAAAAGCATCTTATAATGCACAACATGTTAAAACTTGACCTATAACAACAGAAGACCACAGGAATACATGATGAACAGTTTTGGTGATTACATAATTCCAAGAATGAGTGTTCCTTTATATACAGTCCCCTCCAAAAATACTGGAACAGCAAGGACAATTCTTTTCTCGCCATTCATGAAGACACTTCAGCTCTCATTTTCTAATATTTACTTTTATTTGTTTATTTTTTTAAACAACTTTTGTGTTATCCAACCCATTTTCAAGTGATAAATAATATTGGAACATATTACTGACAGGTGTTTCTGGTTGCTCATTGTTTAAACTAGTAATATCTCTGAATGGTGACTCTTGGTTTGAGAATACATTACATTGTTAAGGATCAATGTATAAACCAATATGACATCCAGAGAGCTGTCTATACAAGACAAGCAAGCCATTTTAAAGCTGAGAAAAGAGGGAAAATGAATCAGCCATTGTGTGAGCAGTTGGCATTAAGCATTACAACAATTTGGAATGTCCTGAAATAGAAAGAAACCACTGGTTTACAAAAATCCAGACATCAAACAGGTTGCCCAAGGCAGACAACATCAGTTGATAAAAGAAACACAGTAAAAGACAAATTCAGTCAGTGACATCATTACCCTCCTCCACAGGGCAGGTATCACACTCTTAAAACCTTCAGGTCCCTTATGTCATTATTTCTCTCAGCAGAAGTGAGTCAGTGAGAGAAGAACATGTATAACTGGAGTTTGTGAGACAGACCTCTGGGAGAGAACCTCTCCAAACTCTCACTTTGGAGGCATCAACCTATATAATGATCTGTTACTCCAGGTCAGGAGCCTATAGGCCAAGGGCACTTGTGAATAGGACATTAAGCTGCTGGAAGGCCTCTGCCTAGGGTGGCCACTTGAAATACTCTGTATTTCAATGCTGTTAGCGGTGTAGCAACTGTACTAAACTTGCAAATATACCTATGAAAAAAAATTGGCAAACCCCAGGAAGCATTGCAGAATCTTCAGGGCGGTGGGCCAGCCGACATTGGCAGGGTCCATACTCAATGTACCCCAAACCTAGGAAAGAGACCATGGAGGTGTAGAAGCTTGACATAAAGGTGGTGCATGTAGGCACTGCACAGATCCAATTTTGCAACGATAGTGGCCTGCTACAGCACCTCAAATGCAGTGGTCATGAGTGGCAGGGGTTAACGGTTATGGATGCTGATCACGTTGAAGCCCCAATAATCTATGTGGGCCTGTAGCTAAGGCCCTGTGGGCTGGCTGGGATAACCTGTGGATTAGGGAGGGGCTGTTGTATCAGGTGTGGGAGGAACAAGCCCCTATGGACCATTTTATGAAATGGCCTGAGGTGTACGCCATCCCTGACCAAAGAGCCACCACCACCGCCATTTGCCTCATGGAAGAGTTCTTCTGCTGGTTTGGGCTCCCAGAAGAGCTACACAGTGACCCAGGTTGAAATTTCAAGTCAGCACTGATGAGTAAGGTGTGCTCACTGCTGAATGTCCACAAGACCCAGACAACGCCCCTCCATCTGCAGAATGACGGGTTAGTAGAATGTTTTAACTGCACAATCACCACTCAACTTGTGATCCTGACCTCCCAGCACCAGCGTGACTGGGACCTGCACCTACCCGTGCTGCTCCTGGCCTGTGGGATGGTGGTGCAGGAGACCACAGGCTTCACCCCAGCGCAGCTCATGTTCAGGAGGGAGCTGCACACTCCAGCTGATACACACTGGTGGTACACTGAGACTGACTCACTGTGTACTGGACCTGCAGCACTGGGACTGCTAGCCCAAAGGTTCTTTTGTTAACGTGTTTTCTTTCTGGTTCACTTGGTTGGTCATTGGGGCGGCCTTGAGGGAGGGGCTGTGTGGAGACCTGCCACTGTGGCTGGAGGGGGTTGGCCACTGCAGAGTGCTGGGAGGAGCCAGGGTTGACTCCCAGGGTGCATCAGGGCTCCAGGGGTGTCTTCCTTCCTGCCACCACCATTTTGTAGTTAGTATTTGTAGTATTATTTTAGTTGTGTAGTGTCCTCTCTTCCTTTGTTCTAAATAAAGCATTTTTGTTAAAAAGAAAGCCCTTCTGACAATATCATTTGATATACAATGGATATAAAGGTTGTGGTATTTTGGAGAGGAGCCTGATATTTTCTTCTACTGTTGTAGTCTATCCATCTAAGGGTTCCATGTGGTTATTATAAGGTTATTAGAATTAATGTAGCCTTCCTGTCAGCTCAAATCAGTCTGGACATTTTCAAATGAGCTCTCTTATCAAGAAGGGGTTTATACCCACAGAACTGCCACTCACTGGATGTGCCTTGTTTTGCACACCATGTTTAAACCTGATAGACTGTTGTGCATAACCCTAAACTTAACCCTAGACCTTTCCCATTCTCATGCTGAAATGTAGTATTTATTAATCAAGGTACTGGGCTGGGAAAAAGTGCTGAACACGGTTCCTTCTAAAGATTTACAATCAGTTGGTGAGCTCTTCTAAGACATGGCTATGAAATCTGTCACCGGTGTTCCACTGATTGAGAAGTGTGAAGGCCACTGAAATTGATTTACATCATTTTTATTTTCATCAAACCATTCATTGAGCCATCGACCCCTGCAGATCGGGGCGGAGTCATCCTAGGAGAAACTACACCCATCAGTATAGAAATGTTTTATTATAGGATAAAAGTGATGAGTCTGAAAAATGCTGTAATTTGCAGTAACACTTCAGTCTAAGGGGAAAAGTGGAGGTCAACCATGACAGCAAAATCCATAAACACCCCAAAGCATAACTGAGCCACTGGTGTCTACCTGGTTGTTCTCGGATATATATATATATATTGTTAGGAACCGCGAGACTATGCCCACTTCTGTTTCCCGTTTCTCTAGTCCCGCCTACTTCCGGTTCCTTTCCCTATTTATAGGTCTTCTCTTCGGGGCTGTGGGGGAAGTATTGATTGGAGACCTCCAAGCACCGCGCCTCCACGCTCCAAGCACCACGCCTCCGTGCTTCATCTCCCCGCAGTTTCCTCGTGATGCCCGTTTCTCCGGTCGTCGCCCTGCCTCTCGTCTCATCTCCCGAGACCTCCAAGCACAGCGCCTCCTCTCATCCTCCTCATTCCATGCTACTGTCCTGGTTCACCTCTGTTTATTCAATAAAAGTGACTTTTGTTCTGCAGTGCAGTGCAGTGTCCTAAACTAGGTATCCTTTTCATTTATAAAAAACACCTTTCATATCTGATTGTACTCTTAATAGACATCTGAGCTAGTATCAGAATATATTTGTTGATGGTGACCTTGAAGCACTTTTTGTAAGTCGCTCTGGATAAGGGCGTCTGCAAAATGCCTAAATGTAAATGTAAATGTGTCTCCTCAAATCATCGTTTCATAACTATGAAGTTGAGCTATGGTAATGCTAGACTCATAAGTATGCTAATAAATATAATAATGCTTTATCATAAGTAAAACAAGTCCCAAACCCAAAGTATTCTAAAGGGTTTAGGGTTGGATCCACTATTGCCTAGTCCCTTTGTCAAAGCTTAAAATAAGAAATAGAATGCTTTTACACTTTGTTGTTAGTTATATCATAATAATGCTCTGCCTCAGTGATGATGTATTGTATATATTGTATATATCCTTATTTGATATTGAAAGTCATACATTAAAAAAAAACAACTCAAATGCTTTTATCTGTTGGATAAAAGACTGAAATTGATCAATTAGTGCTGGAATGCAAATATTGAGTTCATTTTAAACACTGACAATGAGTGATCTTTTACATTATTGTAAGAAATCTATAGGCATCTAATTGAATTTGCACATTTATTGTATGCAAATGCAGTATTCAGCCAGTAGACTCCAAATCTTTTTCATGCTCTAATAATGCAGCCCAGGTTTTATCTTTAAGCCTTTTATAAAGGCAAATGCCTTTCTCAAAGTGCTTTTTGTCAGCATGGTGAATCAGTTTTGCACAATTGTTTTTTCTCTGACATTAAACACACAATGAAATGTAAATTCATTTAAACGTTTGCAAATGATGTAATCCTTTGCTGTAGCTTTCTCATCTTTTCAATCATCTGCACTATATGACTAAACATTAGGGGATGTCTGTTCCTTACACCCTTTTGTAAGCCTGTTGGAAACTGGAGGCCTAAATGGTACAGAATGTCTCTGTGCTATAACATTACAATTTTCCTTCACTGGAACTAGGAGGCCCAAACCTGTTCCAGAATGACAATGACAAAGAATAATAAGTGTTCTGGATAGACCCTTGACTTCAATGACACTGAACACCTTTGGGATGAACTGGAACATGGACTCCACCCTAAGCCTCCTCACCCTCATCTGACCTCACTAATGCTCTTGTAGCTGAATGAACAATCCCCGCAACCACACTCCAAACTCTTCTGGAAAGACTTCCCATACATAGTGTATGTATGCATGTATTCATATCCCCAATTCCAATGAAGTTGGGACGGTGTGTAAAAAATAAATAAAAACAGAATACAATGATTTGTTCATACTTTTCAACCCATATTCAATTGAATCCACTACAAAGACAAGATATTTAATGCTCAAATAGATAAACTTTATTGTTTTTTTGCAAATATTCACTCATTGTGAACTTGATGCCTGCAACCCGTTCCAAAAATGTTGCAAATGTGTCCTGTTAGGACAGGGGCATGCTTACCGCTGTGTTATATCACGTTTCCTTTTAACAACACTCATTTGGCATTTAGCATTTGGGAACTGAGGACACTAACTGTGAAGCTTTGTAGGCAGAATTCTTTCCCATTCTTGCTTGATGCCCAACTTCAGTCACTCAACAGTCCAAAACATGTCCTGTATGTACCTTTCAGCATTAATGGTTCCTTCACAGATGTGCAGGTTCCCCATGCCATGCGCACTAACACACCCC
>JAOVVG010000015.1:1194002-1204886 GCA_028566375.1 Leptodoras nelsoni
CTTTGAGGTATGTGGGTGCAGGTCCAGTTTTTGCCTTGTAGGCGAGGGTCAGGGTTTTGAACTGGATGCGGGCGGCTGTTGGAAGCCAGTGGAGGAAGCAGAGTAAGGGGGTAGTGTGTGAAAACCTGGTGTGTGTGCAGCTGCATTCTGGATGAGCTGTAGTAGAGTTCTGAGGGAGACCTGACAGGAGTGAGGTGCAGTAGTCCAGTTTGGAAATGACCAGAGATTGAATAAGTTTGTGTGTGGCTTGAGTGGTGAGTAATGCTCAGATCCTCATAATGTTTTTAAAGGAGGAATCTGCAGGAGTGAGTCAGGGTTATGATTGATGGTCACACCAAGGTTGTGAACTGTTGCGGAGGGTAGTAGAGGTGTGTTGTCCAGAGTTACCATACCTCTTGTGGAGTCTGAGTGTTCTTGTGTACTTCAGAAACATTATCAGCCACAGCCCAAGTACTGTCAAGGACAGTTTAATAGCCAGGGTGCGTTCTTGCTCCGCCCACGTTATCAAGGATGCATCGGCAAGTAACTTGTATGGACTTGGGACAGTCAGATATCCCCGAATGCATTTTGTCCAAGTCCAAACGTCACGTACTTTGTATTGAGGAAAGCCTCTGCTGTTGAGCCCACCTTCTTCACTACTATTGGAGATCTTTCTTCATGCACCTTTAAAAGTTAAAAATGTTCATTGTTTTTTTGCTCATGTCTTTCATTATTGGTGTCCAGGTCTGACATCAATACAGACTTCCTCTTGAGTGGAGGATGAAACAGTAAGTATGGATGGATGTGCCGCCTGTCAGTCATTTTATAGACACTAGACTCTATGGGATGCTGTAAATCCTGGGGGTGGAGCTTGACGAAGGTGGGAAGAAACGCTGGAGCGAACTAAAGAGGAAAAAGACTCATTCAAAACCTGGAACCTACTTAACTGTTAATCCGTTATATAGAAGGTAAGGTTTGTTTTCACACAACGATGACAGGACCAAGTGCGTAGGCAATTATTCTACTCTGCCATTGTTCCTGTTAGGTTATATTACACATAGCTTCACAAACAGACATGGAGTCTCTCCAAGCGCTTGATTAACATGACCTGCTCTTACCAATCTATCTTCAGCACCTTGCCGCAGTAAGGAGTGTTAAGAGGGTAATAATTAAGGAGTGGCATTTTGTTCTCCCTCCTGCTCACCACAGTGAGCCATGGTTGCTCAATCATCTACTTAAAACACTTCATTAATCTCAAGAGCTATTTCTGTTCATTTCCAAGGTAGAGCATTACAGAAAAAACACACACACACAAGACAGACACAGACACTGGAGTCTGGGAGGAAGGAGAAAAGATGAATGGGTGATAACACCAATTCTGCTTGAGTTTATTTGCAACCCTGAAGCAAAATTCCCAGAATAAGAACATTGATTCGGTGAGAACTTTGGATCAATGGTCTGTTCCTGGGCCCGGGGGAATCAGGCGATTGATAAACAGCTCAGACTAGTGGAAGCACAGTGGCCTCTCATGAATAAATGCTTCAGTCTCTCAAGAGACCGAGCACCGGAGTCCCATAATAGCTGTCTGCTATCAGCTCGTCAGTTAAATCAGTTTAGTCAGCAGGAGCAATACGCTCCGCTTGCGGCGCCGAACAGCGAGAGCAGAACCTCTATGACTCTTCATCAGCAAATGACAGTAATTGTCTTTATACAAGGCTGTAATGAATAATTCAAAAAGCATGCATCATTGTGAAGAAAGACGGAGGGAACTTGTTGAATAAACGCCTTTCATAGCAGAGCCGAATGTGTATACATCACACGTGTGCACGCCAAGATACGCCCAGATCACAACAAGCACCTCATCGGGCTAAATCACGATCCTAATCCTCTGAGCGTCTCTCGATCAATACGTCCAGCAGCTAGTTTTCCAGCGACGCGTGTCACTAACGCTGTGTCTGTTTTTAATTCAACAGACGAGACGCCATTTTAATAACGGACTGTGACTCTGCAGAGCTGAACCTCAGAGGATCTGCTGCTCTGAATAAAACATGAACTATCCTGACAACAGTATGTTCCTGCATTTGGGGCCAACGCACAAACGAGGTGCTATCCAGCACCAGCTGCACTCCACAGACGGCAGCCTGATTTCTGTTCCTCAAACAAAACTTCTCAGCGAGTAAGAAGTGCAGAGTCTTTCAGGAAACTAGGACAGGATCCTGCCCGGCCCTGATCACTAATTCTGTTTCTTGGGCTTGAACTTATCGTGTTCCAACTGCAATTCTCCAGAGCTGGACAGAGTTTATTGAGAGCACTATTTATTTATATATATATATATATATATATATATATATACACACACTGCATTACTGAGTCAGTACAAAAAGATTTGATTTCCAAATGTTAACACAAAAAACTTTGAATGTCAGTAACGAAAGCAGCACGTTACATAACAGACCCCTTTTCAGCCAAAAAACATGAAGGCTGCTGGGGTTTACATGCAAAAGAAGAAGTAAATGTGACAGTCAAAGTCTCCAGAAGAGCTGCACACGTTGTGAAACACCTGGGAACACTGTTTAAGAAAAAGGCACACCATATATGGACTTCCTGTAGTTTATGTAGTACTGTTTCCTTCTATGTAGAAACGTCTTCATTATTATAACACCGAAGGCGTCTTTGCTTTACAGCAAGTCTTTGCGTGTGATTAAGACTGCATCGTACTGTACAGCGTCTTGGAGAATCTCTTCTGGAGATTTTCACTGTCACACTTACTGCTTTGTTTGCAGTAAACCCCAGCAGCATTATCTTCATTATGTTAACAGTGCTCTGTTATGTAACGTGTCGCTTTCGTTACTGACATTCAAACATTTTTGTGTAACTAAATTTTTTGGTGGAAAAGTAATTTGGAAATCTAAAATCTTTTTGTCTATCTATCTATCTATCTATCTATCTATCTATCTATCTATCTATCTATCTATCTGTCTTCACCTATATGTCTATCTATCTGTCTATCTGTCTGTCTATCTGTCTTCACCTATATGTCTGTCTGTTTGTCTGTCTGTCTATCTCTCTTCACCTATATGTCTGTCTGTTTGTCTGTCTGTCTATCTGTCTTCACCTATATGTCTGTCTGTCTGTCTGTCTATCTGTCTGTCTGTCTGTCTATCTGTCTTCACCTATATGTCTATCTGTCTGTCTGTCTATCTGTCTTCACCTATATGTCTATCTGTCTGTCTGTCTATGTCTTCACCTATATGTCTGTCTGTCTGTCTTCACCTATATGTCTGACTGTCTGTCTATCTGTCTGTCTGTCTGTCTATCTGTCTTCACCTATATGTCTATCTGTCTGTCTATCTGTCTTGACCTATGTCTGTCTGTCTATCTGTCTTCACCTATATGTCTGTCTGTCTATCTGTCTTCACCTATATGTCTGTCTATCTATCTGTCTTCACCTATATGTCTGTCTGTCTATCTGTCTTCACCTATATGTCTATCTGTCTGTCTATCTGTATGTCTGTCTGTCTGCCTGTCTTCACCTATATGTCTATCTGTCTGTCTATCTGTCTGTCTTCACCTATATGTCTGTCTGTCTTTCTATCTGTCTGTCTGTCCATCTATCTGTCTTCACCTATATGTATGTCTGTCTGTCTGTCTGTCCATCTATCTGTCTGTCTGTCTTCACTTATATGTATGTCTGTCTGTCTGTCTGTCTGTCTGTTATCACCTATATGTATGTCTGTCTGTCTGTCTGTCTGTCTGTCTTCACCTATATGTCTGTCTGTCTGTCTGTCTGTCGTACTGTACAGTAATGAGCTGTAAGTGTTACTGAGCGTCTTGGAGAATCTGCCTCAGCTCTTCTGGAGACTTTCACTGTCACACTTACTGCTTTTGTTTGCAGTAAATCCCAGCAGTCTTCATTATGTTAACAGTGTTCTGTTATGTAACGTGTCGCTTTCATTACTGACATTCAAACATTTTTGTGTAACGTTTAATTTTCTGGTGGAAAAGTAACATTTGGAAATCTAAAATCTTTTTGTACTGACTCAGTAATGCAGAACATAAAAGTTGTAGCTAAAAACAGCAGGATGCCTAAGACTTTTGCACTGTACTGTATATACAGTATATATACACTGTATATACAGTACACACTTGTGGTATGAAGTATAAAGTTCTACACACTTTGCGTCAGCTGTGTTGGAAACCATAAGACTATAAGATTATTGTGCTCTGTAAAACCCAGGAACCCACAAAAAAAGACTTTTTTCCTCGAAGCAGCTTTCCTCAAACTGACCTAAATTGAAAAGTTTTTCAACATTTGTCAATGACTGCCAACTCTACTCTGACCTCATGTGTGTTAACCACGCCCCCTTGTGGCTGCTCTGTGTGTGAGAAATGACTGAAAAAAGAGGAGCTGTGTGATTATCTCCCAGGTCAGTGTGTGTGGCAGTGTGTGAGCACTCACCTGTGCGTATGGAGTGGTAAACAGCTGAGCTGTAGGCCACAGGCCCCGGGGTTCCCCCGCTCACCGTGGACAGGCTGATGTTATACAGTCGGCCGGGGTAAAGACCAGAAATGATGCTCCGCATCAGGTTTGGCTTGGACACTCGCAGCGAGTCTCGTGGCAGCCATTTTACTTCAAAATCATCGTAGTCCCCATTAGCAGGAGCGTGCCACATCACCTCCACCGTGCCAACGGGGCCGACGTCTTTAACGCTCAGAGACGTGGGTGGCTCAGGTACTGGAAAAATTACACAAATGTACTATTACACAAATGTACTATTACACAAATATGCTATTACACAAATGTACTATTACACAAATGTGCTATTACACAAATGTACTATTACACAAATGTACAATTACACAAATGTACTATTACACAAATGTACAATTAGACAAATATGCTACTACACAAATGTGCTATTACACAAATGTACTATTACACAAATGTGCTATTACACAAATCTACTATTACACAAATCTATCTATCTGTCTGTCTGTCTGTCTGTGAGTATGCATGCTGTAAATAATAAATACAGAATTGAGTACATGTAGTTTTACTCCAGACTTGACTCTTTTTTTTACTCTTTCTAACATTTCTACATTAACAGTGAGACACTAACACCAGGGTCTTAACGTCTGGGCCTGTGTGTCTACAGCAGGGGGTGTTTGTGTCAGGGTGGGTTATACACACCTGTGCGGCCTGCGACAGAGACAGAGCTTGTAAGTTCTCCACTCCAGCTGCGCACCACAGCGGTGTATAAGCGACCAGGCAGGAGGTTTGTGAACATTGTGCGAGTGTGTTCGGGTCCCAGTCTCTGTTCCGGCTGATCCGAGCCCTCCAGAGAAATGACGTATCCGCTCAGACTCCCAGGAGCACGTCTCCAGCTCAGCAACACACTGTCTGTGTGAGCCTCGGGATCAATCCGCAAGTCTCTAACTGGGGCAGGGACTGAGAGAGAGAGAGAAAGAGAGTGAGAGAGACAGACAGACAGACAGACAGACAGACAGAGAGAGAGAGAGACAGAGACAGAGAGAGAGACAGACATTACCAGCATTGAAAGATGACCGCTGACCTCTTTAACCCTATCAGCTCTCGATGGCTCTGATTATTATTATGTTTGTCTTTTTTGCATTCTTCATATTTTATTTCTCTTTGCAGCATTTACACAGAGAAACAGAACCTTGCTGACAGGAGAGATGAAATATTCCATTATACCCAAGACACTGAATTCTATTCCAGGTTAGAATAAAATGTGCTTGAGAAGCCAGAACACACTCTGTTGCTGTAAATTGTATTTACTGTACACGGAGTCCCTCCTGTTACACACCTCATTAACCTCGTCTCTACTCTGCAGAATTAATAATGATCGATTGTGTGCTTTTTCCAACTTTATTTATTTATCCGCATGGGGAATTGTGTACGATCCTTCCAAAGAAAATAATAAATAAAGTTTATATTTGAACATTACATTTTCAGTTTTACACAGCGTCCCAATTTCATTGGAATGGGGGTTGTACATTTCAAACTAATGATGAAATGCACTAGACACCGTAAAGATGATGTTGGAAGAAGACGGCGGAAATAGTAAATAGTCTCGGGGTAATGACGCGCTGTTGATTTGCATTTAGACAGCATTTACTGAGCTATGAAATTGAAAATGTGTAATGTCTGGACTCTGGGAGTACAGCGGAGGAGACGTGCAACTGTGTAAGACTGACAGGCTGATCTGTCCCACAGACTCGTCAAGTGTACCCAAATCTCACTCCGGTCTACACTGCTCACTCTGCCTGTGAGGACGCTTCAGGATTGAGCTCGGGGTCGGCTCAGCAAGCAGGAACTCCTTCTCAGAAGCGAATGGACAGACAGGTCCCTGGATAGTTGAATATTGGGAAAAGATCGCAAAAATCTCTGAGCTATGAAACCCAATAGAACATCTTTGGGGCATCCTCAAGCAGAAGGTCGCCTACTGTAGCTTCAGATTCTTGTTCTTAGCAGTCTGGTGTGGAACCTGATGTTGTCTTCTGCTTCAGTGTGGTTCAGTGTGGTTCAATGTGCTTCAGTGTGCTTCAGTGTGGTTCAGTGTGGTTCAGTGTGGTTCAATGTGCTTCAGTGTGCTTCAGTGTGCTTCAGTGTGGTTCAGTGTGGTTCAGTGTGCTTCAGTGTGTTTCAGTTTGGTTCAGTGTGCTTCAGTGTGGTTCAGTGTGGTTCAGTGTGCTTCAGTGTGGTTCAGTGTGTTTCAGTTTGGTTCAGCGTGGTTCAGCGTGGTTCAGTGTGCTTCAGTGTGCTTCAGTGTGGTTCAGTGTGCTTCAGTGTGGTTCAATGTGGTTCAGTGTGGTCCAATGTGGTTCAGTGTGGTTCAGTGTGCTTCAGTGTGGTTCAGTGTGCTTCAGTGTGGTTCAATGTGGTTCAATGTGCTTCAGTGTGGTTCAATGCTTTTCTGCTTACCACGGTTGTAAAGAGTGATTATCCAAGTTATCGCAGCTTAAACCAGTCTCACAATCAAAGAATTGGATATTTTCTTGTTTTGCTCACAGGGTGTCCCCAAAGCCTCCAAGCACAGAAAAATGAACTAATTACATTTTATATGTTAAATATGTTTTTTAGATTTATATACTTTTATATACTTTTTTTATTTATATACTCACTGTGTATGGTAACTTTTGGGACACCCTGTATTTTTTAAACAATACAGTATGTCAAAAAATAATCCTGTCTTATAGTGTTGTGCTGAAAAAAAGTTATGATGCCAGACATTGGCATGGTAAACATTTTCTTAATGTGATATATATATATACAGTATATACTGTAAAATGTATTCTAAGATACCCAAGCCCAAGACTGACAAGCATTAAACATTCGAGACCATCAAGATTAAGCAAAATTCCCAAGACATCTGGAGACACTGACACTTTTTCCCTCGACCTGAAATTTGATTGGATCATCACCTGAAGTTCCTGAATGCTTTCTAGCCTGAGTGGAGTGAAAGCCCCTCACCTGTGCGTGCCCATAGAGAAGACTCGCTGCTCATTCCTCTGCTCTTGCTTATCACCACCAGTTTGTAAAGCGTCCCAGGGAGCAGGTGAGGGAAAACGCAGCTGCTCTCTTTTGCCCCCACTTTCTTGTGGTCTTGGAGAATATTTTCCGAGCTGTACAGATGGAGGTCGTAGTGCTCCACCCAGCCTTCAGGCACCTTCCAGCCAAACGTGAGCTCAGCCGTGCTGTTTGAAAGCAGACGGAGACCTTTCACAGCTGCTGGGCCTGGTGAAGGAAATAAAAACGAATAGTTAGTTCAGTTAGGAAGAAGACGAGTGTTAAACAACCTGAAAGTTGCTTCAGGTATCTACCCTCAAGATAAACAAATATGCATCTTATAAATTTATCTCACGTGTTTGCCCCGTTGCTATGACGTCCTTGCTGTGAGAAGTGTTGCTGAAGGTCTTAACATGCACAGTGTAGATTCTTCCCGGGATCAAACCCTCAAGCAGGTGACGTGTGACGCCTGCAGGCACTGAAACGTTGGCTACCATGGCTTCATCCTCGTCCATCAGCTGAAGCCTGTAGCCATCGTACACACCCACTGGGGCATCCCAGCTAACAGCCAGGCTGTGTGTGGTGTGTTCACTGTCTGCCTGGAGGCCCTTCACAGGAGAAGGAACTGAAAAAACACGGACAAGAATAAAAAAGAGATAAACATTTGATTTGATAAACATTCAGCTGTGTATAAAAAGGCATGCGTCCACTTTTGAGTTTGTCATCATTTCCTAATCCTTCACTCTGGTTTACAGGTTTACATTATTATCACTGGCATTTAGATCTCTTTTTTCAGTACCACCCAGAAGTGGTACTTGGGGCAGGTACAGTATTAGAGGCATGACTTGATCACTAACTGATTAACTGATTTATTGATGGCTTGATAGGTGGATGGATGGATGGATGGATGGATGGATGGATGTCTATAAGTCAGTCTATAAGATTTTTGCTTGATGGATTGATGGCTGAATGGATGGATGGATTAGCTGACTTATTGATGGCCGAATGAATAGATGGTTGGATGGATGGGTGGATGGATGGATTGCTTAAATGGATGGATGGATAAGCTGACTTATTGATGACTAAATGGATAGATGGTTGGATGGATGGATGAAGGGATTGCTCGACTGATTGATAGCTGAATGGATGGAAAGGTGGATGGAGAGCTTGATGGATTGCTTGACTGATGGCTGAATGGATGGATTTGCTTGACTGATTGATAGCTGAATGGATGAATGGATGGGTGGATGATGGCTGAATGGATGGATTTGCTTGACTGATTGATAGCTGAATGGATGAATGGATGGGTGGATGATGGCTGAATGGATGGATGGATGAGTGGATGAATTGCTTGACTGATGGCTGAACAGATGGATGGATGGATGGATGGGTGGATGATGGCTGAATGGATGGTTTTGCTTGACTGATTGAAGGCTGAATGGATGGACAGATGGATGGACAGCTGGATGGATTGCTTGACTGATGACTGAACGATTGGATGGGTGGATGGATGATGGCTGAATGGATGGATTTGCTTGACTGATTGATAGCTGAATGGATGGATGGATGGATGGATGGATGGGTAGATGATGGCTGAATGGATGGTTTTGCTTCACTGATTGATAGCTGAATGGATGGATGGATGATGGTTGAACGGATGGATGGATGGATGGATAGATGGGTGGATGGGTAGATGATGGTTAAATTGATAGATGGATGGGTGGATGATGGCTGAATGGATGGTTTTGCTTGACTGATTGATGGCTGAATGGATGGACCGATGGATGAATTGCTTGACTGATGGCTGAATGGATGGACAGATGGATGAATTGCTTGACTGATGGCTGAATGGATGGATGACTGAATGGATGGAAAATGTTGAGGTTATAACATGCCAGTCAACCTTGCCGAGACTTAAAATAAAAAGTGTCAGATAGGGTCTGGCACACATTTTAGATCAGTGTCTGGCCTAAACCGCTCTTCTCAAGTACCCTGGATGTGACCTGAATTTCTATGACCTGATGTTTTTGGTTTTTACGCATGAGGCTGTGGTGATTTAACTCCACACAGCAGACTGAACCGAACTCATGGACTGGAATTAATGCCCCATTCTAGACAGCTGTCTGTGCTGTACCCTGAGGAAACTTTTTCTTTTTTAATAACTCTACCTTCATCTCACTATCTTCTTTTTCTGTACCTCAGGCAATCATTCTTTTGAGGTTCAGTGTTTGTTAGAGACCCAATTCCTCACACTGTCCCTCACAGACACAGGCTTGATCACCTCTCACCTGTTCGTCCACTGCCTGTGCTGCCGTTAGTCAGCTCTCCACTCACTGTCTGTACTTTCACTGTATACAACTGCCCAGGTACCAGATCCTCAAAGTCTGTCCTGTTGTGCTGCTTAGGGACACGTCGGTTGATCTCGACATGTGCGTTCTGGAGCAGGAGAACTGTATAGAAGTCCATGTCTCCGGCACCGGCGCTCCAGGAAGCCCTGAGACTGCCACTGAGTGTCCCAGGGAGGAGCTGGAGGTTCTTAACCTGACTGGGTGCTGTAGGGGAGGATGGAGGAACAATATACAGTAAGTATTGCATTCAGTGCAGCCATGCTTTTCATAACAAAGTAGGGCAGATAATTGTGCCACCAAAACACAAAACAGTGCATTTGGGAATCAATAATTTACTTAAATAATATTAGGTAGTACATGGACATGTCTCTTACCGGTGCGGCCCTCTATGCGCTGGGCCTGAAGGTACAACCCACTCATGGTGGAGACGACTATCTTGTAGAGAAAGCCTGGGCTGAGCGGGGAGAAGCAGTGCTCGCATGCTGTGTTATTAAGTCTCACTGCTGGAAAAACTCTTGTGTCATTATAAATGATTTGGAGCTCGTAGTGGTCCACGTCCCCTGGTGCAGAGCTCCAGCTCACGCACAGATGAGTGGTTCCTTTCTGGGACAGGGCTAGAGAGCGTATAGCAGCGGGAACTGCACAGCACACAGTGCTGGTGTTAGTTTTATTAGCAGTGGGATATCTCTAGGTGTGAAATATACTACAACACATGGGCTATAGAAGACTACAAAGCTCAGTGCACAGCTATGAAGGCTATTTCTAAAAAAATATATCTTTAAAAAAATGGTTTTACTCCATGATTACACAAAGTGATATTCAGACACTGACTCAAATTTAATTATTATGAAAAAGAATTCTGTGCTTCTTTTGAATATGAATTATGTGAATGATGCAGAGGCACATTAACACATGCTCTAGCTGAAAGATTACATGTTGTACCACAAGGGGGCACTGTTATGCAATTTATATTTTATATATATATATATAAAAATATATAATATAAATTGCATATTCAGCCATATA
>JAOVVG010000015.1:1736328-1748116 GCA_028566375.1 Leptodoras nelsoni
ATCTATCTATCTATCTGTGTTTATCTATCTATCTATCTATCTATCTATCTATCTATCTATCTATCTATCTATCTATCCAGTGAACTGTATTGCTCGTGGCTGTAGTGTTTAATTTGCTCTTTGGCAAATTAAATCTATTTTTGGCAAATTAATCTATTCATTTATTCTGAGCAGAGAGTCCGCATGCAGAAGCTCAGAACATCTTTGCTGTAATGCTGCAATGCAGTGAATTATCCAGTGGAAAGGATGCTCTCCTCCACCAGAGGGCGATACCCCCCAAAAAAGAAACCCATTTTACACTCCATGTCTGCAAACGGAAACTTTTGCTTCCTCAACCGTTTTCTGCTTTGACCTTTTCTGATGATTCCAGAATCTCTTATCACCTCTGTACTGCCGTTTGTGCCTTTGTTCTCTAACTACCACATCAGATTGCAGAGAATTTAGATGGCTTTGTCTGGAGTCAGGAGGAAGAAGATTAGTCAATAAGATCAATCACATGGCACACAAAGACTGAGGAACTTGTTTCTTGTATTTCTTTGAATGGACCTTACTGTATTTATATAATGATAACGGAACATGAAACTTTTTAATGTCCTTTCCTGTGATTGCAACTATTTCTCTCTCTCTCTGTCTGTCTCTCTCTCTCTCTCTGTCTCTCTCTCTCTCTCTGTCTCTCTCTGTTTTTATGTCTAAGGATAGCATATATAAAAATACTAAAGATATCTTACAGCTTTGACCTTGTTGAGACATTTGGATGATCCCTATGAGCAAAATGACTGTTTTGTTTCATTTCGTTTCATTCAAAACTGCAGTTACTGGGGTTTAGATTTAGGTGGAGGTGTAGCATAAATTAGTCCTCACAGGTATGTGTGTTTGCTGATCCCCATAAGGAAACAGTTTTTTTTTGCTGTAGCTTTTAACAATCATTTTTAAAAAGGGACAAAAAGTTGCCTTTTCGTTACGGAGGTTATTGCTGTTGAAGACAACCCTTTGTCTTAGCATTAATTGGCTTAATTAGTAATATGTCAATGGAAAGTCCTCACAAGTATAGCAGTACAAACATGTGTATGTGTGTTTGCGTGTGTGTCTGTGTGCGTGTGTATACACACTCCCCTTTCATCTGCAAAATTACCTTGCTCGACATTCCTGGCTTTCTGCCCCCACTAACCCACCCATTCCTAGCATGTGTGTCCTACTGGCACTCAAATCAGCCAGTGGGGAAAGGTGCTCATGCTTTCACACCGGCTTTGAGATAGCCGCCAGCGCACTTGACGCCTGAAGGGGGTGAGAACGTGTAAAGTGGCCCATGAATGTCTGATAGAATGTCTTACATTCCGGTGCTGGGCTCAGTGACCTGGTGTTGGGTTCCAGCGGGAGAGATGGAAGAACCGGGGTGCACTACACACTCCTGTGAAATCTGGTCCTTAGTTACTGATACTTCCCAAACTAAACACCATCTGCTACACCACTCTTAGAATTCTGCACCATTTCTAATCTGGGCAATATCATTCAACAAGAGGTTATTTAAAACCAAAATTAAGAAACTTAGATTTTGGAAAAACCCTGAAATACTTGAAACGCTTTATTAGGAACACCTGTACACCAAAATGTTCATGCAATTATCTAATCCCATTTTCTGGGAGTTTCACACACAACCGTCTATGACTGGTGCAATAAAGAAAAAATATCCAGTGAGCAGCAGTTCTTCAGACGGAAATGCCTTGTTGATGAGAGAGGTCAATGGAGAATGGCCAGCCCGGTTTGAGCTGACAGAAAGGCTACAGTAACTTAGATAACCTCTCTGTAGAATTGTGGTGAGCAGAAAAGCATCTCAGAATGCACAACATGTCAAACCTTGAGGCAGATGAGCTACAACAGCTGAAGTTTAATCAACAACAGCAGTTATATGAATCTAAATGGTAAAAATACAGTCTCTTAAAGCTCATCCCTGATTCAGTTAGTGGATTCCTCTGTGTGTATGCCTCTACTAAACACTAGTTGGGTTTAGGGTAAGAGTTGTGGTTAGGGGAAGGGTTGTTGTTAAGTAAAGGTTGTGGTTAGGGTAAGGGTTATGGTTAGAGTAAGGGTTGTGGTTAGGGGAAGGGTTGTGGTTAGGGTTGTGGTTAGGGTTATGGTTGTGGTTAGAGTAAGGGTTGTGGTTAGGGTTGTGGTTAGGGGAAGGGTTGTGGTTAAGTAAGGGTAAGGGTTGTGGTTAGAGTAAGGGTTATGGTTAGGGTTGTGGTTAAGTAAGGGTAAGGGTTGTGGTTAGAGAAAGGGTTATGGTTAGGGTTGTGGTTAAGTAAGGGTAAGGGTTGTGGTTAGAGTAAGGGTTATGGTTAGGGTTGTGGTTAGGGTTAAGGTTGTGGTTAGAGTAAGGGTTGTGGTTAGGGTTGTAGGTAGGGTTAGGGGAAGGGTTGTGATTAGGGTTGTGGTTAAGTGAGGGTAAGGTTTGTGGTTAGAGTAAGGGTTATGGTAAGGGTTAGGGTTATGGTTAGGGGAAGGGTTGTGGTTAGAGTAAGGGTTGTGGTTAGGGGAAGGGTTGTGGTTAAAGTAAGGGTTATGGTTAGGGGAAGGGTTGTGGTTAGAGTAAGGGTTGTGCTTAGGGGAAGGGTTGTGGTTAAAGTAAGGGTTAGTGTTAGGGGACGGGTTGTGGTTAGAGTAAGGGTTATGGTTAGGGGAAGGGTTAGGGTTGTGGTTAGAGTAAGGGTTATGGTTAGGGGAAGGGTTGTGGTTAAGGGAAGGGTTAGGGGAAGGGTTGGGTTAGGCTAAGAGTTGGGGTTAGGGGAAGGGTTATGGTTAGGGGAAGGGTTGTGGTTAGAGTAAGGGTTAGGGTTAGGGGAAGGGCTGGGGTTGGGGTTGTGGTTAGGGGAAGGTTTGGGTTAGGGGAAGGGTTGGGTCAGGCTAAGAGTTGGGGTTAGGGGAAAGGTTGATGTTGGGGGAAGGGTTGGGTTAGGCTTAGAGTTGGGGTTAGGGTTAGGGTTGGGTATAGGGTACACAGATAGAGTCATATTGAAACTCTATCAAAATAGGGGTCTGAAATTACACAGTATTGTTAACATAAACTGACATTAACATGACTTGTTAGTAGGTCTGTCTAGTATACTAGACTTGGGTTGCAGTTCAACCTATTACACAATTCCTCTTGTGTCTGGAAAGGTCCTCCTTATTCTTCCAATCATCCAACATTTGTTGGGCAGAACTATCCACAATGAAATCAATGTCTCCAGGACCGAAATTCCTCTTGAGGGAATGCCATTTCTGTTGCTCTTGTAGTAACAGCAAGTATTCCTTTTGTCCATCTTAACCAAAACAGCATTAGGACGTCACTTATTTTGAAGTGATCAAGCCTCTCTAGGGCCCTTCTCTTCTCTTTCTGCACCAACAAAATTGGTGCCATTGTTAGAACAGATAGTAGATACTTGCCATCTTCTATGGATAAATCATTCTATGTACAAGTAGGTATATTTGTCTAACTTTTGCAATTAACTGATTCCTTCCACAATGACCAGTTAGATGATGGACATGCTGCAGAATCAGGTTTGTAATGTGTAGCACAGCTGGGCATCTGGCTTTGTCTGGCATGGCTGACTTGTTCAACGGACCACCGACTCTGATTACATCATCTTGCAGAACAGAATCGAACTTGACTTCTCAACTTCTCAAAAAACAGCTCCTCTGGGTACATTTCACTTTGTCTGTAAAGTATAAGCACTAGTTCTGCCTTCTCCAAATCCTGTACAGATTAAAGTCTCTTATACATCTCGGTTTCATCTTTTCTTACTGTACCATTTGAGTAGTAGAGCACGTCTCTCCCATGCAACAGCCTTCTTCAGTTCACATCATTCAAAAAAGTATTCACCCAATGCAGCACCCTTGTGCTGTGGAGACTGACTCCTGCTTCCTTTCTGACTTCACTGCCATCATCCACAGTGCGGGGCAGGTCAGGTCTTGTAGGCCACTAATTATTCCAATTCTCATTCTTTTTTGTGGCCTTTTCCATTCCCACCTAACAGGAATCTTTCCCCTGTCCTGTGTCACACCATTTCTACATGCTGAAGTTCATCCTCTCTCCTGATGGGGCCACTGACAATCCATCCAATTGCTGTTCTAACCACATATGGACCATCACCTTGGATGTTGATGTCTTGCCATGGTTATATTGCCTTGCAAGTATTGGCACCTATCAACAGGCTAATTTCTGCCTTGATGATAGACCTTGATACCTTCTTGAGGTAAGTCCATTTCTCCAGTTCTCTCTGCTAAGGATATTCCAATGTATATAATGGCAATAATGGCAAACCAGTGTAGTTCTCCTCTTCCACTTCCAGGTCTGATAGGATATGACTATGCATAGGATTTTCCTCACCCATAGTAGACCCACTGTTTTCCTGCCTCTAAGGTTCAGCATTCTCATGACTTTCTCTGTACAAAATGTTGTTGAGCTCCCTGAGCCAGTGAAGTGTATGTTTCCATTGTCTGTGTACCTTTCTTGGACTTTACAGGAACAATGGCCAAAACACCAATGCTTCTGGCCCAGCATTGGTGCTCTGATTCTTAGATGGGCTGTTCTTGCCATCCTTGGTTGATGCCTTTTCTTCCTTATCCACATGTACAATACTTGGATATTTAAGCGAGAATACCTGGCATGTTCATCTTTTCATGCAATTCTTACTTAAATGACTGTGTAAGTCAACAAAAGGAGGAGGCCTTTGGATTTCAGTAATTCAATCTTATCCTTGTGCATCTGATTCTTGATTTTCTCACAGTGTTCAAGCATGTGCTTCATTTCACAGCATACGCATGCCTCCTGAGCAGCATTCAAAGATTCTCTCTTGGCATTTTAGTTTGACTCCAAATGTGCAATGAAGGTTACCAAAGGGTCTATTGCAACCTTAGCATTTCTCTCATTGTAATTAAATAGGTCTGTAAAGCTTGCGGCTTTCCTGCATCTCAAATGCCATGTCACTACCTTTCCCTTTGCCTTAAGGCAGTTTGGAGCTTTTGGCTCTCATGTTCACGGGGTTGTCCATTTCATCCTGCACAGTGGTTTGACGATCAATCAAGAAGACTGCATTACCATTCAAGGCCTTAGCATCCTTTCTCTTTATCTATGACCACTGCAAAGCCTTTTCATTATATTGCTATAGCCATTGCTATTTTCAAATCATCACCATATTTCTCAGGTCTCATGAGTTTACAGATTCTTACCAGATCTCGTGGCTCTCTAATGAAAGTGAAAGTGAAGTATGGACCTATGGTGCTTGCACACAGAGGAATTTGTCCAGATGTGCAGTGAAACACACATATAAACACACTAGTGGGGTGGTGGGGCAATGGGCATCATCCAGGGCACCTGGGGAGTAGTTGGGGGTTAGGTGCCTCACACAATGGCATTTCAGTTGTACCTTGTTGGCTGTCAGGCTCCAGAAAGAAGAGCTTGAGAAAAGACCTGAATCAATGTTTCAGTTATCTTGTTTTGGTGGTGCATCACTTGATAGATAGAACTAGAGGAGTCTAGTTGAGTGCATATGATGATGAAAATGCAGGATGTGTGTGTCCCATGTTTCTAGTTTTGGGTATTAATAATCCTGCCTGTAGTGTAGAGTAACTGATCTTGACCTTGAACAGCATCACCTGTAGTTGTGTGAGCTTTTATGTGAATGGTTTGTTATACCAAGTTTGTTAAACTTAAAGATTTAAAGCTTAATAAATTACTGATGCAGTAAAGTGAGTACTTTTAGATGTGTCTCTTTGGCCTGTTGTGTGTTGTGTGCCATGCTTTGTGCATTGTGCACAATTAGTAAACACTCTTGTATTTTTCCACAGTTATAACAGTACAGTTGTGGCCAGATGTTTTGAGACCTACACATTTTTTGATTTACTGCTTTAGCTTTTATGATGTAAATTTGTATTGACTCTAGATTGTCATGAAGGCTGATCAGATGAATTGCAATTAATTGCAAAGTCATTCCTTGCCATGAAAATGAACTTAATCACAAGACCCCATTTCTACTGCATTTCAGCCCTGCCACAAAAGGACCTGCTAACGTCATTTCAGTTATCTTCTGGTTAGCTCAGGAGAAAGTGTTAAGCGAGGACAAGGCAGCTGATATCACTCTGTCATGCTGATTGAATTAGAAGAGCAGACCAGTTTCTTTAAATGAGAGGTGGTGCTTGAAATCATTGTCTTCTTCTGTTAACCATGGTTACATCCAATGAAACACGTGCAGTCTTCATTGCTTTGCATCAAAGGGGCATCAGAGGCAAGGACGTTACTACTTGTAAGGATTGCATCTAAATCAACCATTTATCAGATCATCAAGAACTTCAAGGAGAGAGCTTCAACTGCTGTGAAGAAGAAAATATGGAACAACGATTGTCTGGAGAAGAAAAGGTGAGCACTATCATGAGTCCTGTGTCATGCCAACAGCAAAGCATCCTGAGATCATTCAGGTGTGGGGTTGCTTCTCATCCAAAGGAGTGGGCTCACTCAGACCTCAAAAAGCAGGTGGACAAACAAAAACACAGAAATTGTGATGAACTCCAAGCACTGATTAGGCAAGAATGGGTTGCCATCAGTCAGGATTTGGCCCAGAAGCTGACATCCAGCATGGAAGGGTGAATTGCAGAAGTCTTGAAAAAGAAAAGTCCACAGTGTATACGGTATATTGAGTCTTTTCCTAAACTTCATGAATTTGTTAATAAATGTTAAAAAAAACCTATGAAACACTTATAATTGTCTAAAAAAAAAGATCTAAAAACACCAAAGCAGCAAACTTGTGAAAAAAACTTTTGGCCATGACAGAACAAAGGGATAGTAGATATATATTATTTTTAAAAAGGATTGCATTGCCGCCTTGCGCCCTATATGGCCAGCTAGGCACCGGCTCCCCCGTGACCCTGAAAAGGAATAAGCGGCCAAGAAGATGAAGATTGCATTGCCACTGAAATTTTATAGATATTTCCAGATGTTGTGCAATCACAGGGCAGCATGCTAACCACCCCATTTAGCTCCACAGATTTATTATTACACATAGTGGACAAAATGGGACCTGTGCCAAGCCCTTATAGTGGCCCCTTGGGGCAAAATTCACACTGCCTCATCCTCAGGGGAGGATCAGTGTACAGGATAGTGAACAGGTTTGCCAGATAACTTTTTTATGTTTTGCAAACAGACAATAAATTTTAAAGAATGAGAAAGGGGAAGCGGGAGTATGAAGAAATGCGTGTGCACCTGGGTGACCTTGTTTCAAAATGTATGAAAAAACAAAAAGTGTCTTTTGTAACGTCTGAAATTTGGGGATCGTTTCTGAGTTTATGAGGTGGGTTGGAAATTTAGATGAAACCTGGCAACCCTGGCCTTACATACTGGAAAGCATGGAACACAGATGAACAAATATACGTCTAAAGACACTCAATACGATCTGCTAGACTGTATGCTAGTTGACTGTATGTTGTAAATACAATATTATAAGTAATATAACATACAGTAAAGGTATATAGCCTCTTGGAATAATTCAGTTTGTTCATTAGTGTGATTGCAGTATTATTATTATTATTTTTATTATAACAGGTAGTTTTGTCCGGATTTCAACTTTTCAAAATATCGACACCGTTCCAACGCTATAATGTCCGACACGGTCGGGATCGGTGTGTGTGTATAAGGCTAAGGGATCCGTGTACTCGTTTACCCTCCACACTCGTTTTTATTCCCCTTTTTTCCCATCCACTCCCATTGATTTTCATTTCAGTTTCTAATTTTTTGTCATCAGTATTCTGCTGGGGCAGTGGTGGCTCAATGGTTAAGGTGTTGGGTTACTGAATAGAAGGTTGGGGGTTCAAGCCCCAGCACCTCTAAGCTGCCACTGTTGGGCCCCTGAGCAAGGCCCTTAACCCTCAACTGCTCAGTTGTATAAATTAGATACATGTAAGTCACTCTGGATAAGGGTGTCTGCCAAATGCCATAAATGTAAATAAATCAATGTCAAAATCAAATAGATCAAATGTATTTACACTCTCAGCTACTATATGCTCACACACACACTCATGTGTTTGATCAAAAGTATTGGAACCCCCAAACGATGCACTCATACACACACACACTACAATCACCTGTCAATGCAATTACATGTTAATATAATACACACATATAACAATCTTGAGTCAGAGCAAAAGTATTGCACTTACATATACACATACATATACACATGCTGCTTCGCTGCAATCACACTCGCATTTTCTTCAAGAAATACACCTGTTAATTAGTTAATTATGTTATTCTGCCCCACCAAAATCTCAAAAAAGTCAGTAAATAATTTAGAAAAGACTTTAATATTGTAACTGTGAAAAAACTAACAATGCATTGTAAAAAATATCACTTCCGGCCTTTTTGAAGGAAGCTGGCTTCTTCTTCAGCACTGATTCTGACCGTGCGGTATGATGAATTGTTCATGCAGTGCGAAGCCAAAGAAAAAAGTACAACGAGACACACATTTATCCCAGGCAGCAAAGAAAGTGATGACCTCTATATCTGTAAGCTGGCAGCATTTATGCCTGAGTCATCTCCCAGTACGTGCTTTAGTACTTAGAGTTCTCGGTCTCTCTGCAGGGGGCAGATGCAGTGTGCTCACAAACCACACTTCTGCCTCTGATTCTGTCAGCTCAGTCACACTGTGGAACATTAAGACTCCCTGGATATGCACGCTCAAACCGGGCTTCGAGAAACATCATCTCCGTCGAAAATATGGCTCATTTACTGAGAAAGACCACAGTCACCACCACCACCACCACCACCACTGTATACCCAGCTGTAGATGTAAATAAGCATCATAATTATTTTAGTTGTTTTTAAAATGTTATTCGCTATGTGGCCACTTTGTTAGGAACGTCTGTACACTTTCCCATGCGGCAGCAGGTCAAGAGCTTCACTTATTGTTCACATCATAGATCAGAATGTCATCTCAGTGACCTTATGGGCTAGATTAGTGCCATATGGGCTGGATGGAGTATTTCAGTCTCCACAAGCTCACCAAAACCAGACAGATGAAGATGAGACAAAGATTTGCTGGGTCTTTTTCCAATCTTGGCCCATGATGGTCTGCACCCATGATAGATAGCCTGTTCCTGTTTTTGGCTGGACCCAATGTGGTGGTCTGCTGTTATAGCCCATCTGTCCCAAGGGTCGATGTATCATGCTTTCTTGGTAGTAAAGAGTGCTTATTTGAGTTATCATAGCATATCATATCATACAGTCCAAAGACATGCAAGTTAGGTGAATTGGACATACACAAATTGCCCCATGGCTGTGTTTGATACACAAGTTGAACTTGTGTATCAATGTAACCTTGTGCTTGTCATGAATAGCCAATGATGCCAAAATGACCTTAAAAACCAATAAACAAACACAACAAACAATCTTGACTTGATTTGAATTGCGTAACTGTGCAGGTAGACATGGGCTCAGTCAGTGTATATTGTTTTGTTATACAGTAAGTCTATTAGCATTCTGTATTTGCAGAAAGTCTCACAGTGCCACTATGCCACAGGATTCCTTTTATCCTGAATTATGGATAACATTGACCTACTTTTCTATATCAATTGTAGAAATATCTTTATTTATACATGTGCACAGGTTTTTCCATAAAATTAGGGCATAGCAAGACTCATCAGGCGTGAAAATACAGCTGCCCTCCTGAGCAGTATTAAATGTTTAATGGACTTTCATGGTCCTTATGTCATGCTTGGGTAATTCCCTGTTATTGCATCTTCTCAGCTGTTGTACGTATACTGTATATCCCTGTGTTCGTAAAAAAACCTCATTTAAAGGGCTTGAAGTGCAGTAGATCCCGTTACTCACACTGCTGCACTCCTACATGTCACAAAACCTATCGGTATGGCCATATCACTCTTAACAATTTCAAATTATATTTGGAGGAGGAGCTGTGTGTGTGTGTGTGTGTGAGAGAGAGAGAGAGAGAAAGAGAGAGAGAGAGAGAAACAGCTGACCAAAGACAAAAGTTACATTCATGACGGTCCTCCTTAAGGTCCTCAGATTTCAAGTTACGTTATACAGCCATGCCTCTAGTATACATCTGTGGGTGTGTGTGGGTGTGTGTGGGTGTGTGGGTTGGGGTAGGGGTGGGGTGGGTGGGGGCGGGTTCTTAAGTGTCTTGCTATTAAGGAAACCTGGTCTATACCATGGTCGGTTATGCAGATTCAGTCACCTCTCCCTCTCCGTCTCTGTCTCTCTATCTCTCTCACTTTCTTTGTTTCTCTCTGGTACATTCCACCTCATTGTTGGACTTCAAACTTCTGCACTGTCCCATATAGGACTGGCTCCTCCGTCATCTTTCTATTCCTGATATTTGCCGGTTGACCTAGTTCTAACAATGTGCTTGACCCGCCTTGTCTAAGAATGGACATAATGTTGATGTCTTCCAGGTCAGTGTTTCTCCATCCTGGGCCTAAATGCCCTGGTACTGTACGGTATATCTCATCAGCTCAGACACACTCCTGTGCTATAACATGTGCCTGGATTAAGAAACACTGTCCTATATATAGGTCAAAAAAGAAATATCTTTCAGCAAGAAAGATTGTGTGTCTATGTATCTTATACACTGATCATCTATAAGATTAAAATGTCTTTAATGTCCTCTTTGTTCCAACAAATCAGCTCTGACCCATCAAGGCATGGACTCCACGAGCACTCTGAAGGTGTGCTGCGGTATCTGGCATAAAGATGTTGGCGACAGATGCTTTAAAGTTCCACTGTTGGAGCTCCATGGATCAGATTTGTTTGTCCAGGACATTCCACAGATGAGACCTGTTGATCGGATTGAGATCTGGGGAATCTGGAAGCCAAATCAACACCTTGAATTTCTTTTCATGTTTTGTCAATTCATTCCTGAACAATTTTTGCAGTGTTTTCCTGCTGAAAGAGACCACAGCCATTAGGGAATACTGTTGGTGGTGAAGGGGTGGGCTTGGTCTGAAACAATGCTTAGGTAGGTGGTACGTCAAATGTCAAATCACCATCCACATGAATCCCAGTAGAACACTGTCCAGAGCATCACACTGCCTTCACCAGTTTGTCTTCTTAACATCCTGGTGCCTCCTCTTCCCCAGATAAGTCACACACACACACACACACACCCAGCCATCCACATGATGTAAAAGAAAACATGATTCGCCAGCCCAGAACACGTTCTTTCATTGCTCCATGGTTCAGTTTTGATGCTCATGTGCCCATTGTAGGTGCGTTTGGTGGTGTACAGGGGTCAGCATGGGCTCTCTGACTGGTTTGCACCTACACAGCCCCATATACAGTAAACTGTGATTCATAGTGTGTTCTGACTCCTTTCTATCATAACCAACAATAACTTTTTCACCAATCCATGATACAGTAGTGTTTCTGTGGGATCCATGACCCTGTCACTGGTTCATCTGTTGCCCTTTCTTGGACTGCTTTATATTTCTACTGCATACTGGGAACATCCCACAAGACCTGCTGTTCTGGAGATGCTCTGACCCAGTTGTATAGCCATCACAATTTGTCCCTTGTTAAAGTCGCTCAGTTCCTCATGCATGCCCACATCTACTTTGAGTGCTCACTGTTATTCCCTGCCTAATATATCTCACAGATGTCATTGTAACAAGATCATTGATGTCTATGTGTGTTAAACCCTATAGACAAATCAATACAATGTTATGGGTGAGGGGCGGCACGGTGGCGCAGTGGATAGCGCTGTCGCCTCACAGCAAGAAGGACCCGGGTTCGATCCCCGGGTGG
>JAOVVG010000015.1:1753144-1764601 GCA_028566375.1 Leptodoras nelsoni
AAGATTTGGCCACCAGGCTGGTCCAATTTAGCCATGAAACCTCCCACACTAAAATGACAGGTGTTTCAATTTCATTGTCTAACCCCTGTACACCTGCATAATTGTAAAAAAAAATGCAGTATTCTTACAGGTCTGTCTGAAAAAGACGAAGGTTTAACTAACACCATAAATATTAATTCAACACTGAGGTTATTTCTGTGAAGATCCGAGACAAACATGGCACGGCCAACACTATGATCCAGCCCTGGTCCTCATCACCCCTGTATCAACCTCAGAGTGTTTTTCCCATCATCTGTTTGCATTCATTATAGCCTTGTTGAAAGTTTCATCATCCTCTACATGATAGTCTCTCTTTAGTTGCGCAATTAAATCCGGGTCCCTTGTGACAAGCAAGTGTACCATGACCAGGAGTTTCAAATTTCAGGTCAAAGGAAAACATATTAAGCTTTGAATGTGAAATGAAATGACTAAAGCTGAAGAGTGAATAGCTGCTTATAAGTTAAATATTATAAATATACATTGTGGACAATTGCTCTTGTATAATGTAAAGTTATGTACTGTGTTAACCGATGGACTTAAAGTAGTATAATATCATTTTTATTGTTCATTAATGCATAGAAATTGTGAATTTGTATACAGTGGAAGGGACTGGAAATATCCACGAGGTTTAAGTGCTGCTAAAAGTAACCATTAAAGCCTTGCTGCCATTTTTATCACCTTGCAGTAGCCTGAGAGTTTACAGCATTAGCTCAGGCACAAAACGTCCAAACCCAGGGATGGTTTCTGCTCGTTCGAACACTGTGTTAAGACGTCTGTGCTGTTATACGGTACTTTCCTTTTTATTACCCACATATACATTTTATAATGAAATATTAGCTTTCGTCACTTACTGCTATTCATGGCTTGTTAGTGCACAGCTCTTCCGTGTTTACCAGAAGGCTAAAGCCACCCTTGTGGATTCTGTTTGGTCAGAAACATCCACACCAGTAGTTCACTGGAGGTCATTTTGTAAGTCTCTGGCAGTGCTCCTTCTCACACAATACCGGTCTAGCTGCTGGGTTGATGCTCTTACGACCCTGTCCAGCTGTGCTTGTGTAACAGCCCGTGTCCTGGTATCTCCTCCATGCTCTTGAGACTGTGCTAGGACACACAGCAGACCTTGAGATGGTGCATATGGATGTCCCATCCTGGAGGTGCTGTGCAACCTGAATGGGCTGCAGGTACCGCCTCATACCACCAGTAGTGACAAATCTAGAGAAGACTCAGTCAGGATAAAGCGAGAGTCATTGTCTGTGGCCTCCACCTGCAGAACCATTCCCTTTTTTGGCAGGGCTGTCTTGCTGTTGCTTCTCCAGTGCACCTGTTGTCACTTTCCTTTGCACCAAAGCAATTCACAATCCCTCATGCTTCCTAACTGTACAGACTGTTATCCCTGAAGGTTACTTGACTTGGTGTTACTCTGTGATGATTCATTCCAGCTTCACGAAGACATCAAATCAAAACTTAACTTTGAACTTGTGTAAATTTTATTCCTAATGTGTAAGCCGGGACAACGGTGGCAAGGAAAAACTCTCTGAGATGTTAAGAGGAAGAGACCTTGCCAGGAACCAGACTCAAAAGGGTGATAGTGTGATAAATGAAGTTTTTAAGCGGTATATGTTTGATATTATACTTGACTTCCGTGCCACGTTTTTGTGTATTTACATGCAGTTAAGTGTGAAATACACTGAAGTACCAGAGCCTATGCAAAATCCATAGTAACAGCACCTATGTGTCAGTGAGTATATATACAGTATATAAGCGAGAGACATCTATGGAAGCTTCTAGAAATGTTTCCGCCATGAGGATGGCAAGTTATCACGATTTTGCGGTTGGACCTGGTGAGATGGGTCACAGCATTTAAGGAGGTAGAAGCAAAGTATGAACTTTCACATACAAACATTTCAAGGGTGTACCATGACTACAAGAATACAGAAAAAACCTCGAACTTATGACAGCAGCATGTCCGTAAAAAGACTCCGGGTGAACGTGGTGAGCAGCGTCGGTTGGCGAGAATCGTTAACACTGCCTCAAGTAACATCGGATTCCCTCCAAGATCCTGTGGCGACCTACTATGTATTCACTGCTATACCAGTTTTTCTGGTACTTCAGTGTATTGTAATGGATTAATACTGATCCTGAGTCTAGACCAAAAAGAAAATTGAGCTTAAGCTGATAGATGGAAGGCTTGCATTTTCCTTGGCAACTTTATTTATACTTAAGCAGATGTTCATATGCATTTTATAAAAGCATGGACTAATTGTATGGGAAATTAATAACACACTAATCAGTAATACAATAAAATCAGTTTACAGAACATGAGAAAAAATGAAAAACTACTGAAAGTTCATGTAAGGTTCATTTACCTTGAACATGAATGACCTGCCATGTTGATTCCAACCCTATGTGATTAATAAATAGGATGCCAAAGTGTTATTGCAAAAATCTGATCTGATCATAAAGAAGTACAATTGTATGTATACAATTTTATAATCTTGCATAGAACTTGTCTCTTGTCTCTAATACATGCATATACTTGCAATCATCCATGAATCTCATTCTCTGCCTCCTTTCTTTTCAGCCCACCTTTAAATACGAGTGCAAGTTCAAGGAAACCTTGCTGCCAAATAACTACAATGCCTACGAGTCGTTCGCTTACAAAGGATTCTATATCGCTCTCAGCAAACACGGCAGAGTGAAGAGAGGCAACAAGGCCAGCACCTCCATGACGGTCACCCACTTCCTCCCTCGAATATGAGCAAGCCTGGCAGAAGCGCTCTCGTTTTGCACATGCGGGTCGCTCTCCGACTTGGGAGACTCACTGAAACGATGAATACGTACCCACCAAAAAAAAAAAAAAAACACTGCGAGAGACTGCAAGAATAATACTCTACTGATCATATTTATTGTGACTTTATATATGTATATTTGGATAGCCAAAGTTTTTTTTATTTTTATGTCTATGCCATTTTTGCTGCTTCTTCCTCTTTTTTTACATGATTGCTTATGGATATGGAGGCGTTGCCAGTCTCCTCACCTTCCTCGGGTGCTTAACAGGACATAAGGAAATACTGGAATACAGACGGAAGATGTCCTCTTCAGCTTTATACAGCAGTGATTTTTTTAATTACCTCAAAGCTGCTTATGGGTTAAAGGGATTCACTAACTGGAGTTATGCAGAAAATGATTTTTTTTCGTCTATGCCAAAGCAAGCTTGATAGTTTCATTCGTGCTGTCAGGTTACATATATATAATATATATAATAACATATCTAGATTTTTTTTTTTGGTCCTGTTTTGTTTATCCGGTTCTCTGGTCCTGCCATGGAAATGTGAGAGCACTTAAAGCAACACGGATCCCTTTTTTGCTGCATGATGAGCTGAGGTGCCTTGGCATTCCTCCATGCTGCCCCTTTAACATGCATTCTCCGAACGCCCCAGGGAGTCAGAAATAGGGCTGACATGTTAGCCAGGGCTCTGGAGGGACTCTCCCGCAGAGACTGGAGGTGGGGGTGGTGACTGTGTGATGGTTGTTCAAACTCGGAGAACTGGCCGGCTGAGCAGAGCGATCGAGTGACTCAGAGACACTTGACGATGTTGAAAAGGAAAGAAGTTCTCTCTTTGGTTTCCTGTCACATATCTGAGCTAGGTTTAAAAAACACGGTGCAACCCTATCTTTTCCCGGTGGCCGAGAGTTGCGTTTGCGCCTAATGTACCTTTTGTCAGTGCGCTCTAGCTTCAGATGTATTCATTAATTTTTTTATGTGATCTTATTTTTAAAAAAAAAGATTTCTGAGAGACACTGCGACACACTGGTCATGCTTGTCACTGGAATGGCTGAAGATGGCATACTTGATATATACTAACATAAGCTTGTTTTTATAGTAATGTACTGTATGTATGTGCTAGTCTGCTCAACCAGTGGAACTGCTGTACATACCAAGAGCTCGGCCAAAAAATCTGGAAGCAAAGAGCTTGATGCTTCACAGTCTGCTGCTAATGGCGAAGCGTGTTTCAGATTGCACAAAGAGGCCATCAGTGCTAGTGTCTGCTATTAGTGGTGGGGTCGGGGTGTATGAGGGTTCAGGACATATTTATTTATTCATGTGTGTAAGGAGAGAGAGAGAAATAGAGAGAGATAGAGTGTGTGTGTGTGTGTGTGTGTGTGTGTGTGTGTGTTTGTGTGTATGAGTGTGAGTGTGTGTGTGTGTGTGTGTGTGTAGCGGCTCGTGGCAGTGTCCCCAGGGAAGTGGGAGTGTGTGTGACAGGCTGCAAGGCTAAGCCTCTCTGCTGCAGCTGCACTGCAGTGGCACAGTGCTGTCTAGAGGCTACTGCTGCTGTTAAAATTACAGGGTTGCTGCTGTGGTGTTCGTATACAAAGACAGACGTTGCTCTTTTGTACAAATTCCCCCTACTTTCCTCGCCGAACCTTAGAGAAGTAGCTCTCTTCAAAGGGAACAGGGTAGGAACGGCACTATTTTAATCCACAGCAAGACATATGGGACGCCGCAGCCAGATTTGTTTGTTCATTCTGCCGGAACTATGCGGCTCCCGACCAGGGGGTGGAGACGCCAGCTAACTAAATACCTGAGCACAGTGAGCATCATCACAGTTATTCCTGTAAAAACTCCACCGCTTGTCGAGGCCTTGAGATTCCAGCAGTAACCCAGGGCAGCCCTGGTCGGATATCGGCCCATTTTTAGTTCATGGTCAGGGTCGCAGACAAACCCTGAACCCTGACGTCTCTGAGTTAGGCGTCGTGTAATCTAGGTTGGTCTTCGACTTCTAATCATGGGGGTGTGACCATATACCTGTGTGAAGGTGCATCCTGGGAAATATGCCACAATACAGGGTAGCCTATATATTAAAGAGAAGAGTATTTCTATTTTGATAGAGCAGAGTATTTCTGTTTTGATACACTTTTAAAGGGAGATGACAAAAAAAACAGTCCTGTCTGTTTAAGATGACATTAATAAACGCTTCCCTAAATTCATAATCCCGAATAATCAGAACTTGTTATGGCTGTCACCGCTGGCACTGGCGCACTAGCACTGTTCTTATGGATTTCTTCTTCTTCTTGTTGATATGTACTTAGACTTCACCGATCCACATGCCACTCGGTGTGGTTGTAGCCCCGCATGTCTGATACAAAATCTAAGGTCTGTGTCTCTAGGTGTGTCTTGCCCTTCGTGCTAGCGCCCCCCTGAAGTGGCGTTGACTCAAAGCACTTTTTGGGAAAATGGCAAGTTGGCCTCTAGGAGGCACATTACCCCAGCTCATTATGATTCATTTGCGGAGTAGCATCACCTAGTGACTAATGTTCATTATTAGTCATTTATCATTATTATATTATTATCATATTTCATTAGCTATGTAAAGACTTCACCCCCTGTATCACTACTACATTCTTTAGAATGTAGCCCACCAAATTTGGTGAGATTTCATCCATAGGTGGTGCTGCAACTGATACATTTCCATATCTCAATAACTACTCAAGCTACAATGTTGAAATTTGGTGTGCTTATCCTTGGCTATATTTGCTCCCAGGTTCCCAGCACAATAAAATGCCTTCCAATGGCCAATCAGATTTCAGCACATTATGCTTGGACTCCAATGATCACTGCTTGTAGCTTGATTATATAATCTATAATGATGACACGATTATATTTTATATAATCACAGGACCATACTTCACTTCATTCTTGCTGTTTTTTTCTCACTTTACGCAACAGTCGTTATGCGGTACGTCTAGGTGAACATGTTACAGTTTAGCAGCTAAATGTTTTACGCATTGCGTGCGGCTACACTTCCCAAGAGGCGATGCGTGCTGACGATGGTACAACTGCCGATGTGGTGTTGGTCTTTGCAGTGTTTTTCCATTTCCACTTCCGGTTGTTACAACGACTGTGCCGAGTGCTGCTCGTGTCTCTGGCGCGTTCTTTGGAGATATCATTTGCAGCCAGTGCTTCCTGTCACATCAACGCTATTGTATGCAAGCTCCTTTCTTGCATTTGTTGAGTAGGAAGCTTTGAATTAGAGCATAAAAAGTGAAAAGTTACTCCAAGTTACTCCATATCTTACCATTAAAGAGTTTACAAGTATAATATTTGCGGTACCGTTATCGATCTCTTTCACCGATAACGTACACGTTTCTACAAAATCTACACCGTTTACTGAGGAACTGGAATCCTCAGTGGTGTTTCTGGTTAACTCTATTCACACTGGACTGGCGGCAGTCGTTACCGTCTGTACAAGATACTAAGTAGGCACTGATTCTGCACAATGTGGCTTGTTGTGAATCAAACCTTTATAACAACTTCACAAGGCGAGGCGAGGCGAGGCTTTGACAGAGCCATCGGCAAGTTGCATGCGGGATCTTTGTCTGACCCAAGGAATTTTTATAACCTGATGCCTTTGGACATACGTGCAGAAGGACAGCCTGATTACAGGAGTCACAGGAATGAACCGGGTGCAGGAATGTTCGAGAACGGGAGCACGTCGATGTGCATGTCATGCAGATTTATTGAGACAGCTGTAAAAATGTTTATTGGGCATGCAATATGGAAGCCCGTTTCCTGCGCGATGTGGCCTGTCAACCTCAGGAGAGCTATGAATGTCTTTGTGAGCGGCCATTGTCAGTGCAAAGCCCTCTGTTCTTCACGACAAACGAAGCTCAGGAATCTGTGGCACACCAGGCATCACAATGTCATGCGAGCGCTAGGATCTGGGATGTTGTTGTCCTATGGAGCGAGAACAGGACGCTTTTTTTTAAGGGTGCAGCTGAGCTTGTTGCTTTGTATGAAAAAAAAAACATGCTTCTGATGATGTGTTGTCATGAACGCACTGGTATTTCTTTTAGTGATGCAGATGGGATTAAGTCACTTGATTTATTAACACTGCACCACTGACCACTTGTCTACCTAATATTTAGTTACTACTGGAACTGTAACAGAGTTAATCATCATCTCTTTGTACCTCAGATTTCAGCCAGACACAAGCACATGCCAAGCGGTGTATAAACGAAGGTCAACAAGAACTTACGGTTCATTACAGTTCATAAAAAAAGTCATTGTATGTGCTTGGTAACATGTCAGCGGAAAAGTTATCGAGTTTGGAAACTGTGATCAGGGAGAGGATTTGTGAAATTTCGAATCACTCTCACTCTCTCTTCCTTTTATTCTTTGATTTCTCCCTGTTTCCTCTTCTTTCTCATCGTGTCCGTTCAACACCCCGGTCTGTCTCCGCCCCTGCCGTTCTCCTTTTCACTGTTAACATATACCTCACCTCCTGCCTTAGTTATGATTTCTTAAAACGATTGTCGAGCAGTAGGAAACAGACGTCTTCGTTCTTTTGTTTCTGAAAACCAACGATGGTACGAGTGCAAATGAAGATATTGGGGAGGGGGGGTGGGGGGAGGCCATTTTTATTAAAGCGAGCGCTAACACAAAACGCCACGTCTCGATATGAGGCCATCTCCAGGCGCTGGAGTGGAAGCACTAATGCTGTCCGAGTCTGCGCTAATACGCTATCCGGTTCCCGCGGATGATCGCATTATGGCGCCTCAAATCAATTGATAAACTCCCATTCAATGTGCTGGAGTATTTAATCGAGTCAGGAGTCAATTGGATTCGAGCAGACGCACTGACAGCGACTAAACACTTTAGCGAGTCGCTCTGTGAGCTAGCGCTACTGCACTCAGCTCTCTGCCTAACCGCTTTAGCCTCTCGGCAGCGTCAGGAAACGTGATACGCTGAAATCTGTGCAGCCTGGCTGGGGTTAGGACGTGACTAGCGTTAGCGCTGATGTCCTGTGAGATGGGTGTAAGGTTAGGCACTAATTAATCAGGGCTAGAAACGTTCTTAAGGGAAGGATGACATTAGCAATAAGGAATGTTAGCATTAGTGTCAGTGCTAGCTGGAAAGTGATAAACGTGGAGTCTTTGGTTAATAGATTACAGCAGTATTAGCATTAGCATTAGCACTGGTGTTAACGCGGGGCTACGTTCAGGACGGCTCTTTCCTTTTCTCCATTCCCTCACCCTTTTCTTTAATTATAATTATCATTTCTTTATTTTTTGCATCGTACCGTATCCGTGCTGCTACATCCTCACAGCTGTGTATAAAGTTATAAAGCCTGTGATTAGGTGTCCGAGTGTAGTTTATAACTGTTTGTTGTTTTTCCTCGGCAGGCACAGCTCCAACATCAACCTCCACCGCAAACTTCTGACCAAAGAACTGGACGACTTCGTCCTCGACCCCCAGCTCATGCCGCTGCCCCAGGACATGCGCGCCGAGTTAGCAGCCAAAATCTACTCCGGACACCGACACGAGGACCCCTTGTCGCCTGTAGGCAACGGTTACCGTGGCGACGGTGATTACGTAGCGCTGGACCTGAGCACGGCGTCGAGCGTCCACTCTAGCGGCAGCGTCCAGTCGTCACGCGATTCGGACGAGGCCAGCGATGAAGGCGTGCTCCTGGACGAGCTGGACATTAGCGAGGGAGAGGAAGCGGGGCCGGGGTTAGGTGAAGGGGCGGGGCTGGGGACCGCCGACCCCGCCTCTTCACCGTCGGCAAGCGCTAACGGCGGCATCCTGTGCACGATCTGCCACAAAATGTACAGCAACAAAGGGACGCTGCGCGTGCACTACAAAACGGTTCACCTGCGCGAGATGCACAAGTGTAAAGTGCCCGGGTGCAACATGATGTTCTCGTCCGTCCGGAGCCGGAACCGACACAGCCAGAACCCCAACCTGCACAAAAACACACCCTTCATCTCTATGGTTGACTAGCCCCGCCTCCCGTTCCTCATAGACACGCCCATTTATCAGCACACCCCATTCAGCTGCATTTCCCTGCATTTCAGTGTCGAAAAACGTGTCAAAGATCGGTCCTTTCACGTGACGCTCAGACCACAGACCTCGCCCGCATCGCGTCACGTCGCGTCACGTCACTGTTTCCTCCGGGACTTCTTAGTTTTCTTCTTCGGGAGACTCGGGATCGGACGTGTCCCCGAGCCTGAGCGCACTTCTTACGTCTGCTTTATTCTAAAATGGCCGCCTTTGTTTTGTTTGTTGTCCGACTCCACAGAAGTTCCTCAGACTCTTTCCGTGTGACTGTTGCCTGCAGAAAACGATATTACTGAAAAAAGAATAATAATACTACGAGAAAAAACGTCTCCTTGTTGTTTTTGTGTAATAATAGCTTTACTAAAAAAAACACCCCCGATTCCCGTACATCCCCACAGCATGAGCGGTTTAACTGTGTAAATAACGTCCTGAGAGGATTTTTGGTGTAAAACATTGTATTGATGGTCGCTTGCTCTTTTTTTTTCTTTCTTTCCTTTCCTCTTTCCTCTTTTCTTTATGTTACAGTTGCGTCTTTCAGCTGAACGTGTAGGTGACAAGAGGTAGCATTTTACTAGCTTGATTCATTTATTATATTAACGTCAAAACAAAAAAATAAAAAGGAAAAAAATTTTACCCGAGAAGAAAAATAAATATGGTGACTGGTTTGATCTGCGTGAGAGACTCGGGCGGAGCCGGCATGCCCTCAGGCTCCTCCGCCTCTCCTCGTTCTCACTTTTGTTTCCTAATTTTTTGAAAAAGGAAAGATTTTGTCAAAGACGTTTGTTTTTTCTTTGCACTTTGCATCTATAAGGAGCGGGATGTGTAATATTATTATTATTATTAGCGGAGACACTCTGCGGAGTTCCAGTCGGTCACGTTTTGGCCGGGAGGGAAAATTAATAATAATAAAAAAAACAAAAAAAAACGATCTTTAGGGAGATGTTCGGGTTTTGCACTTGTGTTCAGTTACAAAGTCGTTCTGTGTAATCTCTACTGACCCACAGTTCAGCGTTAAAGCGTATTTAAACACGTCTCCGCCAGTCTGCAGACAAAACCAGTATTACCTCGTGTGGATGTGACGTATTACCCTGAGAAGTAGCTCCCACAATAAACGCTGCATGCGCCGTTACCATAGCCGCGTTAGCATGTGCTGAAACCCGCTCGTACCGTACGATATACTGTATCAGCGCGCACAATGTTGTGATCATGAACCTCAGTACTCCTCCCATTTCACTTTTACACATGGTTTGTTTCCCTCCTTTTTTGGATATAATGTCGTGATAAATGTCGAAATATCGCCGCGTGTGAATGAAACGCCGGGTCATGTTCACACTGGCAGCGGACCGCTACGATCTGCAACCGCGTTCACGACATGTGCTAATAGTGAATGTTTCTTTTTTTGCAAAATGGGCGGAGCTTAGCTTACATTTAAGCAGCCAATCACAAACCTGAATGGATGACATCACAGCTATCCTTCCGTTATCACCACTTCACCTTGAATCATTCATATGTAGCTTCATGAACACAACTCTAGCTAAGCAAGCCACGTTGACTAGCGTTTGAGTTAACGCTAGGAGAAAACATTACATTTGATCATCCGATCACGTTCATCGTTGTCCTTTCTCGTCAGTTGGGTATCTTTAGCTCATCTGACAGAATGTTACGTGTAAAAAGAACGGCTAGTCAGTATTTAGCATGTGAAAACGTAAGCTCGGCTGGCACGCATCAAGCTAACGTCATGCTAGCTAGCGTCAGGTGGAGTGTACGAAGGAAACAGGTTTGTCACAAGCCGAACGTTAGCTAAGCGTGAAGAGCGTTTACTGAAATCAGAACGAAGATGATAGTAGCTGCCAGTGTGAGCGCGAGAGAAAGAGTTACAACAAAAAGTGTTGAGATGCTCCTTTGTTCGGGTGGAGAAGTCGAGTTTAATAGCGGCGGCGGCGGCGTGTCGAGGTACGAAGCGAATGTGAGTGAAATGTAATTTACGCTGAAATGTGATGTGGTTTGATACAGTACAGTGAACACCCCCACCCCACCCCGCTAGCTGGTAGCCATGCCACTCTCCACTTTGTGCTTTTTCACGCGGGTGGGGATGTGAGGAGGGAGGCGGCGAGGCGGCGGGATCGCCAGCGTGGTTAAATACGCGGCGCGGCGCCCCCGAGGCAGGAGCGCCGCTTCGGAGCTGATCTGTCTAATAACTCGCCTGTCACTTCCTCACGTTTAGAGACGTGAACGCTGCTGACACGCTCATGTCACACACACGTCTGACCCTCCCCCACCCTCTCTCCACCGCCCCTCCCGCGCTGTTTGGGCTTCCACAGGGACGTGGGTTAATAACGCGCGCTTAAGTTCCCCGTCACCGCGAATAACAGGAGCTGTAATTGCCTGTTTATCCCGAGTGAGGGGAAGAGTGGAGCGCCGAGAGCCGGAGTTCTCCAGAGTCGCCTTTCTCTCACTGCTGACAGCTCTCTCTCTCTCTCTCCCTCTCTCTCTCTGTCTCTCTCTCTCTGTCTCTCACTCTCTCTCTCTCTCTCTCTCTCTCTCTCTCTCTCTCTCTCTCTCTCTCTCTCTCT
>JAOVVG010000015.1:1850511-1863906 GCA_028566375.1 Leptodoras nelsoni
TAGATGGATGGTTAGATGGTTAGATAGATGGATAGATGGATGGTTAGATATATGGATAGATGGATATATAGATGGTTGGATGGATGGATAGATGGATGGTTAGGTGGATAGATGGATGGATAGACAGATGGTTAGATGGATGGATGGTTGGATGGATGGATGGATGGATAGATAGATAGATAGATGGATGGTTAGATAGATGTATAGATGGATGGTTAGATATATGGATAGATGGATATATAGATGGTTAGATTGATGGATAGACAGATCAATCAAGATCTATCGATCTTGTTTCATAACCAGTGTTGATTATTTATTTATACCCAACTCGTTCATAAAGCTGCTCCAGATGCCACGTCTGAGTCTGTTCATTTTATAAATATCCTTTTCTGTACCGCGGTGTGTAAACACGCTGTAGTTAGTGAAACCCTTTTATTCCCCCAGATCAGGTCTCTAGTGGTTAGACGCGTTTGACGTTTGGATGGACGATTCCCGCTCGTGTTTGCGAAGCTCCGCCCCCAGGAGGCTCATCCAAACACGATCACGTGTTCAAGGCTGGGTTCGGTTTTCAAAATGTTTTCTCAGCCGGGCAAAACATTTTCCACAAGGCCCAAGCTTAATCCATAAGTCTTTATTAATCAAGTTCATCGTATCGTATCGGGACATATCACACGCATTTGGAGTGGTACAGTGGGTTCTCCCGGGGGGGGGAGGTCGTCACGTCTGCGTGCACGCATGAATAGGCTGCGTGTTCGCTGAACCTCTCGAGCAAATGGAAGATGAGAGCTGGACCACGTCCATTGATAAATTCATAGACCCTATTACATCATCGTGTGTGTGTGTGTGTGTGTGTCCGTTCACCCCTCTCATTTTCCCATCTCCAAAGCGAGAGGTACATTTGCATTTAAATTTGTGAGGATGCAGATGAAAGGCTTTCTCCACCATTAATCTATTCATTAGTTGGATTTAAATGGAGACGGCGGTGTTCATGCATGCGTGAAAGGGAACACGTTAAACAAAGGCACAAGCCATTACACTGGCCGTTCTCTTCAGGGTTTTGTTGCACATCATTCTCAAGGATAGGATTGTAGAGTTTAGTAGCAGTTTATTATTGTGTGTGTGTGTGTGTGTGTGTGTGTGTGTGTGTGTGACTGGAGAGCTATAAATATTTCTAGTCAGTTTGTAAAAATAATCTTTTGAATGAAGTTAAAGTGGTGTGGTAAATATTCCCACGTCGGAGTTCCTCGGAATTCCTCAACCCGGAGTCCTGCGAACGCCATGACACCAACACGGCTGCTCACACCACTGACATTACACATAGCAGCCCTTCTTCCATGGTCCGTGTAATTTTTTCATCCCCCCCCAATCAAAAGTGATGCAATTCCAAGCTCCGACTTCCCATTTCCCAGTATCCCGAGCACACGATATTACACACACCTGATCGGTCAGAAAGCCACTAATTTGTGATGTCTGTTCACATTGTTTCCTTTGTTTTTTTTAAATGATATTCCAGACGATTAAACGCTCCGTTAGATCTCCGTGTTGCAGTTTGGCTCCAGTCTCGGCCGTTCTGGATCTGTACAGAGGTGAAGCTCTGTATCCAGTTCTTGGAAACCTTTCACAAGAACCACGTGGTCCATCCTGACACGAGCAAAGAGATTTACGGCTTAACGAATCCAGGTCAATTAAAGAACACGGATCATGGACAATAAAACTGATACGGAATAAAATTTAATTTATTGATTGATTTTATAAAATTTGATTTATTGATCTCTTTATTGTTTTAAACGTTATACAACATACATGCATACGTACAAACAAAGAAAAAGGAAACCCTGAACCCACCCCTACCCACAATAAACACAAATAAATAAATAAATAATAAATAATAATAAAAAAAAAAAAACATTAATAAGAAAAAAAATAATAAAAATAAAAAGAATAATAATACTAAATAAAAACAAAGGGAAAACACAGTTTGTTGAATTCTCGCTTCCTAATACAGCATTACCTATATAATTTATAATACCTATACATAATGCAGCACAACCTACAGTGTCATTATAACGCTTCAGACATTAATTACGTACTTGATCGGTTAGCTAAAGGTTTCACGCTCGGCTCACTAGCTATTTGTTCAGACGGAGAACAGACGTTGGCTTCAGACGCATGCGTATTTGCTCTCCTTCATCCTGGTGAATTGCACAAAGCTATTTCTTTCTCGCGTAGACGCTGCATTGACGGAACGCGAGGCTGTATATCGCAGGCTGTGGAAACGCCGTTACTGTCTCGGCCACTTTATTCTGCATTCAGCCTAACTCTGAAAATGGAGATGGGAATTTAATATTTTTGAGATACAGTACACTGTAAAGAACTTCTATATCAGTGCAGCTGTTAACTGCTGATGTCGTGATTAACCGTGCTGATTTGGCATCATTAACTGAACTCAGGGCTGAGAAGGAAGCTGGAGGTTAAAGGGGTGTTCTCCGTTTTTTTGGAAAGTTACAGCTTTCCCTCAGATGCGGCTTTGTGCAGAAAACAGACCCCCTGACAGAACCAGGACCAGAACCAACTCGGGCCTGTAACTGTAAAAGTACACTTAATGAGCTTTACCTGCTTGGACAGAGCAAACAAAAGACTCCCGAGTTCCTCCCCCACTTCACACGTCGTACGTGCTCGAGGTGGGAAATGATCATCGCTTAGAAGCTACCGCCAATGCAGCAGGAGTGTTTCTGACTGTCTGCCCCTCCCCCTTTATCTCTCCGCTGTCTTCCTTTATCTCACCCCTATTTCTCTCTCCCTCCTCGTCCCCTTTATCTCTCCCCCACTCCCTTCATCTCTTCCCCTCCCCCCGACCCGGTGTTGAGTTCAGGCTGTAAATAAGGCGTGTTGTTTTCTCTGGACCGATAGAATAAACAACACTTGGGGGGTCGACACTATCGTGTGTGTGTGTGTGTTTAGGAAACACGGCTTCAGGAGTTTTACTCAACACTCTGCACGCAGCACTCAGGGGAAAACAAAACGAACCGGAAAAGGTTAAATAGAAGAAAAAAAAATCTCCCAGCACTGCCCAGCTGTGAAGTCTGGTTCTCTGGTGCTGTGTCAGTCGTGTGGGATTGATGATCGTGTGTGAAGTGAATCAGACCGTGACTCAAGGACAAACTGATGTCACGGTTCTGAACCTGTGCCTAACGCTGCTTCATCTAAAGGCCCTAATTTAAATCCTATGACTTGGAAAACAGGAAAACTCCCCCTCCGCATGGAATTCCAGCTTGGGATCCTGGGATCCTCGGAAGGCATTCTCAACTCCTAAATTCGGCATTCCTCATCAAACCAACGCAGCATGAGCTTTACTTTAGAGTGAAGTGGGAAATGAACCCGGGTCAGGTCGGGTGTGTTACATGTTGCATACAATAATCTGCTGGAGTTCCGTAACACTTTCTCTAATGCAGTAACAGCCAGAAACAGTGCTCTCACACAGACACACACTCACACAGACACGCAGGTAGATAGACAGACAGATGGGCATATGCAGACGCGCAGACACGGACACGCACGCGCAGACATGCACGCGCAGACAGGCACAGACGCACACGCAGACAGGCACAGACGCACACGCAGACAGGCACAGACGCACACGCAGACAGGCACAGACGCACACAGGCACAGGCACAGACGGACACGCACACGCAGACGGGCACAGACGCACACACACAGACACGCAAACGCAGACAGACACGCGGGCAGGCGCACACAGAGCATCTTCTGGCTCATTGTAGTAATAGTCCCCTTGAACGGGATCTTGTTTGTCTATTTATTTATTTATTTATTTGTGTTTTATTCGTGACATTGCAAATCCTTATTCCTCATTATTTATTTATTTATTTATTTATGTTTTATTCGTGACATTGCAAATCCTTATTCCTCATTGTTTTGTTTTCCAGAATACCACTTGTTCTGGTTTGCGTGTTCCTCACAAAGCTCTATTGTAGTTCTGCCATCTGTTGTTCATTGCAGACCGGTGCTGTTCTGTGTGATATAATCCGTGTTGCTATTTTGTCACAACTCTGATTGCAGCCAGTGGAAACATCTTTCTTATAAAGAATTTCTTCTGGATTTTTCCCTCAGTGCCAAAGAGCAACGGATTCACACAGTGTTTGCATAAAGACCTTTAACATAGAGTATGTCTGAAGCGCTCTGTTGTAAGAAGCATCTTTAGTCTTGTTTTGGTTAATCTGTGATGGTGCGTCCACCTGTTCACTCAGCATCTACCTCATATATATATATGAGATATTGCCGATGGAAGGAAATCACGACAATGCGATAACATAATAAACTCTGTCACCTTGAAGTTGTTACACAGAGAATAACGGAGCAGGATAAACGTTACTGAAGATACCTGAATAATATCCGAATAACGGAGATAGAGAAGGTGTCTGTTTAACTGCATCCGTCACGTAGAGCATCTGCCCTTCATAAATTATGAAGCTTGTAAGGAGTAAACAGATTGCATCTATCATGGCGGATATTGAATCTGACACATCTGTCTGTAGGGAAATGGGTTGTGTGCAAAAATAAAATGTTGTTGAATCTCATATGGGTGTCTGCTTTTCACCTAATTTATATCCTGTATGAACTTTAATAGCCTGCTCTCTGACTGGTAAAGAGCCACAAAACATCTTTCTCCGATGGTCCGAGCTCCTGAACGTCTTCGCCTGTGTTTGGCTGGCCACGCCCCCCTTTTTCAAGCCGTCAGTGATTTTGTATTTATCCATGAACTTGACTAGTGCTGATGCAGAAAATGGAAAGGTATCTGGTCCATGTTGTGTGTTAATAAGGTGACTATTGGGGCTAAACTCCGAGGGTTAAGAAATGAGAATGTAGTCCAGTGTTTACACCACTGCTGAAGAGCATGTTAACAGACCACACTTATAGTGTTCATGTAAACACATTGGTTCAAAATCACACCAGGTGTCTCAAGGACATTTTTTGTTGTCCTTCCTCCTGGCACGCCTGTTAACAGCATTCATTAACCCAGTACTATCACACCTTTTCTTTAACAGGGTCTCATACATGCATAATTACCTACTAACATAATTACCTACTTTCCTACTTAAGTACTTGCCTACATACCTACTTACTTTCCTACTTGCATACTTTCCTACTTACCTATGTACCTACTTACATACTTGTCTACTTACCTACTTGCATACTTTCCTACTTACCTATGTACCTACTTACATACTTGCCTGCATACCTACTTGCATACTTACCTATGCACCTACTTACATACTTTCCTACTTGCCTGCGTACCTACTTCCATACTTTCCTACTTACCTATGCACCTACTTGCATACTTTCCTACTTGCATACTTTCCTACTTGCCTGCGTACCTACTTCCATACTTTCCTACTTACCTATGCACCTACTTGCATACGTTCCTACATACTTTCCTACTTCCATACTTTCCTACTTGCCTGTGTACCTACTTGCACCTATTTACCTATTTACATACTTGCCTATGTGCCTACTTACATACTTTCCTACTTACCTATGCACCTACTTACATGCGTACCTACTTGCACCTATTTACCTATTTACATACTTGCCTATGTGCCTACTTACATACTTTCCTACTTGCATACTTTCCTACTTACATACTTTCCTACTTACCTACTTGCCTGCGTACCTACTTGCACTTATTTACCTATTTACATACTTGCCTATGTGCCTACTTACATACTTTCCTACTTACCTATGCACCTACTTACATACTTACCTACTTGCCTGCGTACCTACTTGCACCTATTTACCTATTTACATACTTGCCTATGTGCCTACTTACATACTTTCCTACTTACCTATGCACCTACTTACATACTTACCTACTTGCCTGCGTACCTACTTGCACCTATTTACCTATTTACATACTTGCCTATGTGCCTACTTACATACTTTCCTACTTACCTATGCACCTACTTGCATACGTTCCTACTTGCATACGTTCCTACATACTTTCCTACTTCCATACTTTCCTACTTGCCTGTGTACCTACTTGCACCTATTTACCTATTTACATACTTGCCTATGTGCCTACTTACATACTTTCCTACTTACCTACTTGCCTGCGTACCTACTTGCACCTATTTACATACTTGCCTATGTGCCTACTTACATACTTTCCTACTTACCTATGCACCTACTTACATACTTTCCTACTTACCTACTTGCCTGCGTACCTACTTGCACCTATTTACCTATTTACATACTTGCCTACGTGCCTACTTACCTACTTGCCTGCATACCTACTTATATATTTTCCTACTTACATACTTGCCTACTTACATACTTGCCTGCATACTTTCTTACTTACCTATGTGCCTACTTGCATACTTTCCTACATACTTATATATTTTCCTACTTACCCATGTACCTACTTACCTACTTGCCTACGTGACTACTTACATACTTGCCTACTTACTTGCGTACCTACTAATCTTCTTGCGCATGTACCTACATGCCTTCTTACATACTTACATACTGTCATTTACATACTTACTTACATCACTTAGGGACCTGAAACGCCACTTTCACCTTTACATAAAGCCTTATTTTGTATCTTCTATGCAATTTCCACTGCGTGCACACACACACACACACACACACACACACACACACACACAGCCCATAAAGTGAGGAAGAGTGAAAGAGAGCAAACACTCCTTCGTAGTGCTGTGAGAGCAGTGTCTGGGAAGTGTGTGTGTGTGTGTGTGTGTGTGTGTGTGTGTGTGTGTGTGTGTGTGTGTGTGTGTGTTAATGGCTCTCAGCGGGTGTCTGGCTCACACATGTGCCACCCGTTTGATCCTCTGCTGGAGGAGCTGGCCTGCAGCTTGGCCCCCTGCGTTTACTTACTCATACACACTGTGGCTCTTTCCCACTCTCACTTAAACACACACACGCACGCACACCATTACCCTGAGTGCATGCGCATACATATTTACATTTACATTTGATTAACAAACAAGACTACATGATGTGTGTTTATGTAATAGATAAGGTCAGATAAGGTTCTCGGAGATAAACATGGAGCGAAATCATGTAAAGCACGTGTAATGTGGTAAACATTTCCCTTCGCTAGGGGTTGCTAATCGCTTGCCTTGAGTATGCTAATGTTACACTTAACCTGTATGAAGTGACTAAAGGTGAAAGGAAGCAGGAAATCTAAACCGCTGGTTTCCAGTCGATGGACTGGTTTCCAGTCTAAACCGAAATGAAATCTGCTGCGTGAGAAATCTGGAAGGTATCAATCACTGAGCCACTTTTAACAGCTGCTCAAGCCTTAGGTGCTGAATACACAATGCGTGTCTTGTACACATCGCTTCTGGTTCATCCTGATGTTTATTGACTCATGAGGTTTAGGATCAGAGCAAGCGATGCCGTCATGCCGTCTAACGCCCTTAACGCGGGTCAGAGGAAAATTACTCTCGCGTCAACGCTCAGATCTAGCAGATGTTATCCGTCAAGCAGATAAAGCAGAAATGTTGTTTAGCTGCTTGTTTAGAAGAGCATTAAGAAGTGGTTATTTTGCTCACTGATTGATCTGTATTTTTATTTTTATTTTAAATGCCTTCCAGTTCGTCCTGTGGGACGGCGCATGAGCGTGTTGACGGTGAAACATAATAATTTACACTGATCAAAGGTAACTCTTAAATGAGCTGGAAAGCTCCCGAGTTCAGATGAGAAACTCCTCTTTAGAGATGTCCGGCGTTCTGGAGACTCGGCAGTCACGGAGTATGATGTAACCAGGTCCTGGAAACACAGTGAAGCATGGTGGTGGGAGCATCGTGTTCATGGGATGTACAATACAGGATTAACTGCAGTGAAATACAAAAGTCTAGGTGAAAATCTGCGCAGTTTGAAATACAACAGGCTGAGCTTTAGTGACGTGGAAATGAGCTCGAGCCGGTCGGAATGCAGAAATCCTAAGAATTTACAGAGCATGGTTTTATCAGATGCACCACTACGGAAGACTAACGTCGCGTCTGGCATGTTTTCCGTCTGTCTCTCGGCTCCTGTTCGTCTTGTCCGGTTAGCGTCCCAGCCCGCCTTCCTCCCCACACCCAGAACTTCTCGTTCTGCACTCTCTCTCTCTCTCTCACACACACACACACACACACACACAGACACAGGAGTGGGTAACTTGGGATATTTTCTTAGCTGTGTGATCGGTGCTGGTGTAAGAGGTGACCTGATCTGTGGGGCAGCTAGAGAAACGTTGCCCAGATGATTGTAGACGGCGCTTCATTTATTTTCTTCTTCTTCTTCTTCTTCTTCAGAGATGTGTTTACTCTCAACTCAAATTCCCCCTATTGCATGTTGAAACGATTGAAATCAGTATTTAGTATTTGCAGTGTCATGACCGCATGTGAACGGTGCAGCAGTTATTGTTAAACAGCAATGAAACAGCAAAAAGAAAGCTTTTGTGTGATCCGGGGAAATGGACCGAGTTACAGGACCACGTTGTGAATCAGACACAGGGACCTCATGTTATTGCGTAAAATCGATAACCCTGCCCGGTTTTAGATCTCTAGAGATGGATTTTAATAGCAGGCGTGCTCTGCGCCAGTTTGAGTCGATGTTCTGCTGCGAGTACAGTTTGTGTCCAACATGAGAAACTCTTGACAGATTTTGTTGCGCAGAAAGTAAATATTTTAATGTTTCCCGATAGTCCGCTTACCGTGAATCCTCAGAGCTCTGTCCCGGCTTTGGGACGCGACGTGGCGCGATCGGCCAACAACAGCTGTCGAGCGTCCAGGAGGATCTGTCCCGTTAGCGTTTTTTTTTATAACGCGCGGGAACGTTTCTAGTGGGATTTGTTTAGGGAGGTGAACTTGGCGTAACCACGAATATTTGAACTCTTAATAACCTTTTCGTTGCTTTGTGTCAGTTTGTTTACAACTCTCAGTTGCTCAGGAACGGTGTCCTGGCCTAAATATACATGTGTAGTGTGGATCCTGTGGCTTTCTGCCAGCCAGCAAGAGCAGACATGCACATTGAAGTGCTTTCCTCTTCCCTGTGGGCATGCAAGGATTTCATCCTCTCTGCTATAAAATTGGCGTTGCACTGCAAGGTATTTGCGGCAGAACGGTTTGTGATGTGGCTTGCGAACTTTCTCGTGCAGATCGCCTTGACGAGAGCTCGTCTTTTATTTACCGTCAACTGATTGACTTCCTAATTAAGCAGCAGAGTCGCTGACCTGCCAAGATGCTCCTGATGTGCCGTCGTAAACCAACAGATGTACCGAACGCATCAGGCAAGATTATTTTTTACGAACTCAAGTTGATTCAACATTTGAATTAAATTATCTGTAATTCCCATCCATGTTTGTTAAGCTCCGCCCCCACAATTTAACGTGGCCAATAGAGTGTCTGTAAAATGACTACCGTACCCGAGAACTCTACTCCTGGTGTAATTCGGAGGCGAGCGTCCCTGGGCTTTAAGGGGTAGGTACAGCTTGCCTAGCGTGAGTACGTGATGCATCCAGGTGCATGTACAAGTATTCTGTTCTGGATGTCATGCAGGCTTTCTCAGTGACTTAACAAACGTTCACCAAGGCCATGACTTCATTCATTCATTCATCTTCTTGGCCGCTTATTCCTTTTCAGGGTCACGGGGGAGCCGGTGTCTAGCCAGCCACATAGGGCGCAAGACAGGAACAACCCTAGACAGGGCGCCAATCCATCGTAGGGCACACACACTCACTCACTCACACACACACACACACACACACACACTAGGGCCAATCAGCCTAACGTGCATGTCTTTGTTCTGTGGGAGGAAACCAGAGTACCCGGAGTAAACCCACACGGACACGGGGAGGACATGCAGACCCAGAGTCTCCGCCCCACCCGGGGATCGAACCCGGGACCGTCTTGCTGTGAGGCGACGGTGCTACCCACGAGCCACCGTGTCGCCCCAATACATTTGTCTTGTTTTTAAATAACATTCCACTTATTTTCCAGGCTGTTTAAACAACTAATGAATAAAAGAATCAGTTATTGCACTTTTAAAAGCCAAAATGTTTCCTTGGTGTAATCACACACCGAGCTTCTCACTTTCTAAGCAATTTGAGAACAATATTATAATATCTGCTCAGATATTATAAAAAAATAGGTAGACGTTTATCCAGATTGTCAGAACGACATGAAGAATCTCAAGACTCATAGATCTTATTATAACGTTTTTTAATTAAATCCTTTATTTAATCGTGTCTTTAATAATAAATAAATAATTTAATCATTTGTGAACATCCAGTCATCCATCCGGTTGTAAATCCTCCATTTGTTTGTCCATGACAACCACATGACCACAACCATGCCTTATAACGGCACCCCACACTGTTAAAGGTAAAAGGTCAAGTTTCACCCTGCGCCCGTGATGTTGATTTATGATTAGTTGGTTTTTCTCTGTGAGACGAAACACACAAGGTGCTACAAGGTTGTTTTTTTAATCTTTTTGCATTTGCACCGGCAGTAGGAAGTCACTAAACCGGCCGACGCTTGGTATAGAAACGGAAGGAATCAATGATCAGATGATCAGATCATCGGTTATTGTGGTGTTTTATTATCTTGTAATCCTGTTTATTGATGCTTCTGTCTGCATTGCTTCACTGTGTGGTAAACTCCCAACCTAGCAAGTTTAAAGGAAATGCTAGCTCAGATCTTTAGACGCGTCGTATTTCCTCTATAGCGTATCGGCTCCATGAACCCTGTGCTGTCGTTCACACGGCGGACCTTTTACACAGATTTATTCAACAGCGGTTGCAGTCAACATGTACATTTACGTCTCCTAAAAGTTCCAGGAAACTGTTCCCTCAATCCGAACACACACAGGCGGCTGTTTCTGCTCTTTCTGTGTGCTCAGAATGTGGGCTGTTTAGGGCAACATGCTGCAATCTGGACTTAACAATACGCACCCACATAGATATTTGTTTTGGAAGATGTTATTAGATACTTCTGGACCATTTCCCTTTTTTTAAAACAAATATTCACTTAAAGAGTTTTGTATGTTGTTATGTCTTGAACCACAGCTGAGATTGCATCCTAACTTTACATCTGAACCTTTTCTATTTTGAGCTGGTGTAATTTTAAACCGTTACTCAGAGCGTGTGGCACACTATAGACCGCTTCTGGTCTCCTACACCGTCTGTAATGTAGGCAGTGTTTAAGCTGCTGCATTACACAACGGCAACAATTGTACACATCGACAGTTTCCCAAACGTTTGTGTTGTTTATACCCTCGTGTGGTTTTTGATCATTTCGGTCCAGATTTAGTTCTTTTACTATAATAAGCTCCAGTCTGCTGGGAAGGATTTGTGATCTGTGTGGATTTGTGATCAGGTTGAGCTCAGGAGATCTTCACACACCAGGGCAACAGTTTGGAGAAGAACCATCACATACGGGTCTAACCGCAATTAGTTAAAGAATTGTCGTATAATAATAATAATAATACTTTTGGTTGGTCAGACTGAAGAATATATAAAGCAGGCGGAGACCTTGGTTCCTCGCTAAAAAGACAATGGAAGCTCTAATAAGTGCAAGGTGAGGAGGTTACATCCCAATGAGAAACAGGGTCATCACAGAGGTGAGGATAATAATAACAGGCTGTTCCCACTGCCAGGATGTGCCGCAGGGTCTCAGGTGCAACAGGAAGTGCTCGTTTTTAAAATTCAATCCCCTTTTTTCTTTTAGGTACATGTACTGGACAGACTGGGGGGAGATCCCGAAGATCGAGAGGGCAGGAATGGATGGCACGAATCGGAACGTGATCATCGACACTGAGATCTACTGGCCTAATGGGCTCACGCTGGACTACAGCCAGCAGAAGCTTTACTGGGCTGACGCCAAATACAACTTTATTCATCGCTCGAACCTGGATGGCACAGGGAGGTGAGTGAGGTCATGCTGCTTTAAACGTTGCTTTCTTTTAATTCCACTTTCAATCAAACATGTGTTTGTAGACATGACATTTCTGAGCTCTGTGATGTTTGGTCACTCTCAGAGAGGTGGTGGTGAAGGGCGCACTACCACACCCGTTTGCCCTAACGCTGTACGAAGACACGCTCTTCTGGACCGACTGGAATACACACTCCATCCACTCGTGCCAGAAGCAGACGGGAGAGGAGCGCCGCGAGATCCACTCCAACATCTTCTCGCCCATGGACATTCACGTCTTCAGCCAAAAGAGACAGCTCACGGGTAAACACTTAACCTCCTCCGCGGAGTTCCTCACACACCGAGCGGCCATCGCGAGCATCACAAAGCTGCAATTTAAAAGCAATCAGGACTTTTAATAAAGGAGTGGAATGTATGAGAGAGCCGTGCATGTGGTATCTTTTAGCTGTGGCTTTTGAAACAATGCACAAAGCTCTCGTGGCTTGTTTGGTAATGCAGCTCTGCGCAGATGATTATGGCACAGTTACCTTTATGCCTCTCTGCCCCACGGCCGCACAATGGAGCCCCTGTTCGGCTTGAATGCAGAGAATTTCTCATGGCTGAGAGAAAAGCCTGGGATATGCTCAGCACTCGTCAGAGCGATGCCTCTCACTTTCACTGTGTGTGTGTGTGTGTGTGTGTGTGTGTGTGTGTGTGTGTGTGTGTGTCTTCCTCTCAGTCTTCGTTCCCAGGTGCCACATATGCGTTTCGAGGAATCCTTTGCTAAATGTTTCCATTCCTTGGCTTTACATAAACGTTCTTGTCAATCCGAATTTCGGCTTCGTTCGAAAAGTCGGACCTTGACGCCGTTTCAAACAGCGCAACAGTTTTTCGGCGTTTTCGAATATTTGTTTACGAAGAGGGATTAGACTGGATTGTAAGCCAGATGTATTTGTTTGTACCTGAATGTGTTTACTGGAACAGGTTACACACCTAAACACTTTGGAAAGCTGCAATGCTGATTTGTAGAACAAAGAGCAATTGAGGAGTTAGGAAACGTATGTCTGAGGGCTCAGACACGCCTTCATACACGCACACGGCCATCCCAAAAGTATTTGGACACTGAACACTTACAGATGTGTGAATATTAGTGCGTGTCAAATCAAATGGCACTAATTTTAAAGAAAGATCAAACAAAGCATTTCTCAAAGAAATATATAAGTGTATGTATGTATATATATATATATATATATGTGTGTGTGTGTGTGTGTGTAAATATATGTATAAATATATATATATATATATATATATATATACACACACACATACACTTGTGTGTATATATATATATATAAGGGGTGGGACTCGATTAAAAAAAATTAATCTAATTAGAAGCTTTGTAATTAATTAATTGAAATTAATCACATTTTAATCGCATTTCAATATTTAACATGAGAAAGAA
>JAOVVG010000015.1:2176397-2188702 GCA_028566375.1 Leptodoras nelsoni
TCTGATCATCACGTTCACCCTCAGTATCAGACACTCAGACATCCAGACTGACATGTATGGAGATTCTCAGATGAATGTCTGATCATCCTGACTGTCTGATCATCACGTTCACCCTCAGTATCAGACACTCAGACATCCAGACTGACATGTATGGAGATTCTCAGATGAATGCATGCATGCACTGATTTTTATTTCACAATGCATGCATGGGGCTGGATTGGGACCCGGTGATCCGATGATCCTGAACTTAAGAAAGCGGACCGTGTTGATTGGAACTCCTGGAGTTCGTCCAGCTGGAAGTTCAGCAAGCTTTTGCTTATTGTTTATCGATCCGCTGTAGTGCTGAACTGACTCTAATACTTCGACACTACCCTTTCTTGAGGTTACTGCCGGTTGCCACGGTTACATGAATGTCATACGTTATACATACAAGCTAGCTATGATCAGAAATCAGATCTCCTCCTAATAAACATACAATTGTCTATAAATGCATGCTGGGTGCTAGCTACGTGAATGATCCTTAAAGGACATAATATCTGATCAAACAGGTGTATATTGATACCGGATGGCAAAAACACTCGACCCGCCCACTTCCCACTGCTGACAGGCGTTTCACTGTCGCTAGTTCTTATAAAAAATGAATGACTTCTGACCAATTTCATGCATCGTGAGACTACGGATGTGTTTTTATTACAAATAAATGACAGGGTTGCATCAGTTCCTACAGGTTTTTGATGTCAGTGTCCAGCTAGACTCACGGCCATCCAGTGACCCTGAGTAAGACCCAGAGGAAAAGGACTAGGTTTTAAAAGCACACACGCTTCTGAAACTCTGCAGCCTGGGAATCCTTTAACGACTGTAAGACAAATTCCCTCAGTATAGATTTATTTCATGAACATGATCTAACCACTGAAACGCTGGCTCATTATTTGAATGAGATTTTGGTTATTTATTGGAGCCCTGGAGCTTTTCTTCTTCCTGAACCTTTCACCTCAGTTAAACTGCTTATGAACCATAACAGCCCTGGTATAACATCTTTAATGACAATAACCATTTTCACCAACTCGTATATCAGATCCAGACGCAGTAAAAGGAAAGGAAAGAAAGAAAGTGGCCCAGGTGCAGCGAGAGACTGTTTAACCCTCAGCGTCTGGGCTCTGTTTGGATTTCTTGCCCTCTTGCTGCCTGGGTGATCCTAGTCCCAGTAAAACATGCTTTATTCTGCAACCCAGTTTAAAGGTCATGCCCAAAAAAAAAAAAAAAAACAGGAAGTATTTCATTTCTCCACCCTATACCAGAGAACACTCTTCCTCCTGAGTTTAACCACCGATGTCGTTTAGGTAACCCGCGCACTAAAGCCGAGTCTGATCGGGCCCAATTTCCTGTGACATGGTTACACCCATTATCTGCTTTACTCTAACCTGCTCACACACAACAACAACTCCCCCCCCTTCCAGGGGCCTCCGTAACACCGAAACGCTCCCGCGTCCTCGCTGCATTTCTTTCCGCTTACGGTTACCACGCTAAGGCTCGTTAAACCCGATGTGCGTTAGGAGGATCAATAGTACAGCTGCAGAGCTGCAAAATCCTCTTCAGCCTCACAGAAATTTGGAATCTGGATTCCTGTCTGACCTGCTAGTAATAACAATTTACGTTAGCCCTCTAATTATAGCTGTATTGGTTATCTGATGGCGTGGTAAAGACGAATACATTCACGAGGTGTTTTGGTTAATCTTTTGGCCGATGCTGTAATGGTAGAAGTAGAGCGCACATTCCCTTCAGCATGTGTAAACATATTTCTTGTCAAGAATAACTTTGCTCAAACATCTGTTGATAGAAACGGTACTAAATATTCACTGGCATTCATAACGCATCTCCGGTGCTGAAAGCAAGAAATATGGTGACGGTGTCAAGCCAGAACGTTTGACCTGTAGTGAGAAGTGAACCATGGATCATTAATGTCAGTCTGTGTAACACCACAGGAGAGAGAGAGAGAGAGAGAGAGAGAGAGAGAGAATAGTCGACTGAAATAGTCCATTCAACATGAGAGTGTTCTCTTTAAAACCTACCATGCACCAGATTAGTGTTTTGCCCTACACTTTGGTCTTTGAGATTTAATTCATGTTAAAGAATCCCAGCCAAGGTGCTGGAGAGAGGGGCTTTTGTGTGCGCTGATGTGGTTCAGACCGGACTGGACCAAATATGGAGTGTTTCTGGCAAGGACAGTCCTGCAGGTTTGGCTCTGGGCCACGTGAAGAGTGGAACACGCAGGTTAAGAAACTCATAAGCTGTTCAAATACAAGCTGAAAGGTCATGGTCCATCACGATACGTACAATGATTCAAACGGATGACGTCCTGTCTCTAATCTGGTCCTCTTAATGGTCCTGTTTAGGAGGTCTTTCATTAAAAATTTGGCTAATTGTACATGGAATGTTCAGCCTCGTTGCAAAGCAGTATTTGCATTCCTCATAGGTGTATGGAAATTTGCGGTCACAGGGCTACTATTAGTATAAAAATCAGATTTTCTATTTGCAGTATACACTGAAGTACCAGAAAAACTGGTAGGTCCCCTACAGGATCTAACATTGCACAGTCCTCACGCTGATGTTCGTCCAGGCCCCCGGGATTGGATTCCGATGTTACTCTTCTCGCCAGCCGACGCGGCTCTCGTTCGCGTTCACCTAGAGTCAATTTTGCCGTCATTACGTTCGAAGTTTTGCCGGAATTCTTGCATGTCACCCATGACATGCTCATACGTGAAAATTTGCTTCTACCTCGGAAATGCTGCGACCAGTCTCACGGAGCACCAACTGTAATAACTCGCCGTTCTTGTGGCAGAAACATATATGATATACATCATAGATGTATATGCACACTGGCCAATGACACGCAGAGGGGATGGATGCTATGCTATGGATTTTACATATACCCGTTTTTTTGGTACTTTAGCGCACTTATATTTATTACCCAGGCACGTTTCTGACTGCACAGATATGTATATATATACAGTATATATATTGGGTGAATTACATTGATACGCAGGTATATCAGGAAGTACAGTATATACCCGAATTGTATATTGACGTACTGTACGTATACATACAGTATATAAGTTATAAACGTGCATAGGCAGAGGTAGAGAGATGAGCCAACGAACAGCAGTAACCGGTAGGTGGAAGCGCAGTGTTTGTGGCTTGTACTGTCCTATATAATGTGCAGGTCTACGTACTCCCAGGGCCACCTAACCAGCATTTAATCTAACCTGGGCTACGAGCAAAGCAGGTTCTGAAGACTTATCCTGTTATAGGCACAAGTACACAACAGCAACGAAAATCCCAGTTAAGAATGAACACAACGGACTGGTGATCACTGGAGGACCCAATCCGTAATTCAGAAAGTTTGGATCAGATGGAAGCCAAAGCCGACACCATGAGCGGACCTGATACTTCCTGCTGCGCTCTTTCCGCTTGTCTAACCTACATGGTGAACCAGAGATGGGCAGTGATGCTGGAGAAGATGCTAGAACCTTCAGTCCCTGCTGGCTTAGGAGGAGTCAGACTGCTTTCTTTTTTTGGATTAGCCTGAGGAATGCAAGCCTTAAGGAAATGTGGGAAGGAAATTCCTACGGGGATGGAAAGATAACAAACATCCCGCCGTCACGGCGAGCTTTCTCTGTCACCTCCTCCCTTTTCTCTTCCTCTCGGTCTGGTTGAGAGAAGCAGGTGAACTTCACACGCTGCCTGGTGTTTAAGTGCCGATATTCCTCAGAGACAGACGAATCAGACGCCACAGGAAAGACCCGTTCCGTCTCAGCAAATGAGCCGTCGCCTTAGCCGTCTCCTCAACCCAGCCCAGGTGTTTTGTCTAACGCTCGGCGTGGTTTATACGGGCCCGGTCCGATAAGACGAATACATCAGATCAGTGTGCGGCGTTGAGACGGGTTGTGTACTGCTTTCATACGGGGCAGGATTAGAGAGCAAGATGGCCGAGTATTGACATGCCCTCGTTCTATGCTCTCCAAGGACGCCGTTCTGGTTTAGAGAGATATCTAGCCAATATGTCCCAGTTTGATGATGCAAAAATCAAATGACATTACATGCGAACCCGCTTTTCACTTCCTGTGAAAAGGAACTTATCACCTGACACGTACGATGGTGTAGAAGCTGGTGTAGAAGGCGTTTCAGAATGATAGAAAATGTACAAAAGGAACTAACCAGGGTTCATAGACGTCATGGAGGTCAGAAACCGGTCTATACCGGATTGTACAGCTGATCTAAGCTAATAGGGGAAAGCGTACCTCGTGATAAGTAGCTGCTGGGCTTCAGCCCTACTTTCTGTGTGTGCGCGACTCGAGATATGTGCAGGATAATAACCAGGACATGTGTTTATGCCATTTTGTTCGCAGTGATCCGAGCCAAAGTGGTGGGGAAGAAGTTGCTGAAGGACGGCCCGTTTGGCACCATGCGCTACACGGTCAAGCAGATGAAGGCAAGTCGGCTCACGTGAAACGAATTTACTTACTGTATCAGTAACATACTAGTTAAATAGTCGCTGCTAGTAATAATAATAGTAATATATATATATATATATATATATATATATATATATAAATCTACTTTCTGTAGCGTTCTGTACAGATCGATGTGCCACGTGTTTATCATCTACGCTTAACAAACGTTTTCACAATCGATTTCGCAAATACGTGTAGCACCAATGAAAACTTGACCAGCATGAAGATATCTTAGGAACCCACTACAAATATTTGCGATGCTCTACGCCGGCTGCCAAGAAAATACCTCGACGCTAGCTAGCTAAATTAACGTAAATACCTAGCTAGCTGTTTCACAGGATCTGGCAACCTGAACAGCACCGATTCTGTGCTTTGTTTTCCAGAAAAGTGTTTAAAACCTGTTAGAAGCGTTCTACAATAAATAGTTTTACATTTTCCATGCAATCTTCCTGGTGAACACCCAATTACAGAAACACGTGCCAAAGCAGTAACCAGAAATGATGATACGACATACAGGCTTTTCTATAAATTGTCTAAAAATGAATTTAAGAAAGAGCTCTTGAAATTTTTTGAAAGCCTTCCAAAGTATAAATATAAATACTGATCATTGTAAGAAAAAAAATTAAATAAAAATTAAAACCAAATTATTAAATAAACCAACAATTAAAATTCGGTTAAATTGTGTATAATGCAATAGATATAATATTATTCTTAATTAAAAAAATATTATAATATAATTTGGCTGTATCCTCTACCTCTACCCGTATATAACACATTTCTCCGTACATTATGTTACAAGTATGAAGAAATGCGTCTGAGAACGGGGACGGGTTTCACGAGGGTTTATGAACTGATATTTATATAAGACTTAGCTGGGATGTACTTCCTGTGTCCGCATGTCTCATTTAGACCTGAATTACGATCGAATGGCTAACGAAACGGAAAAAAAGATGCCTCGCTGAGAAAATGTTCCTAGCTAATGGGTTTCTCATAAAGTCATAGGGAGGGGAGGGGAGGGGAGGGAGGGGGGTGGTTTGGACTGCCGGGTCTCTCTCTTCCTCTCAGTCTGTCCTTGGTTTTCTGAGAATGAGTCTAAACAGGGATTTCCTGTTGCCTTGTGGACAAATAAATTACGCTGATGCGGCAGATCTCTGTACAAACGCTTGCTTTGTCTGGAAGCTTCTGGTCGACTCGAGCTGAACGATGGCGGCTGGTCGCTCGAAGACCCCGAAGGCTCATTTCAGAATGATACCGTGAGTCTTAGCGCCTGTCCCGCGTGACTCTTAACCTTCTGTGTCTCTTTTGGCTCTTATAGATGTACAAAGGATTCAACAAAGTGCAGCACGTCCAGCATGTCTACACGGACGCTTCAGAGAGCCTGTGTGGAGTCAAGTTCGACATCAACAAGTACCAGTACTTGATTACAGGTAACGTAACCGTTAAAGCCAACGCAGCACGTACGGATCCGTAGACATACTTGGTTTTAAATACCTCATAATCTCCTCGGTGATGTAGGATGTTAATTAAAGTCATTACAAGCCAACACCTGGATAGCGGCGGTTACGGAGTGCTGCACCAATGGCGTCGTTTCCGTGCTTTTCACTTCCCCGTATCCAGCGCACGCCTTACAGGACAAAACCAAGCTTGCCTTTTGTTTCCCTTAAAGCGCCAAAGCAACGACACATATGTACACAGCAAACATCCTTTATTCCTTTATTCCACATGTGACCATGAGGCAAAATTTCCCCTCACTGTTGACATTTCCCCAGAGAAACACGGTTTGCCTTTTCTCCACTAAAGAATTCTCTGTATGCACCTAAGAGTTGGCAGGAGGAGCAGATTGGGCTTGCTTTATCATTATAAGCAGAGCATGACCACGTCTTTTTCGAGCGTCACGGCCCGGCAACGCTTCGCTTCCACAAAACAAAACTATTTTTTCAGCCTTTCTACGGCGCGGAACGTTGTGACGAAAGCTTAGTGCGAAAGCTTAGAACGTCGTATTTGGCAGAACGTCTCGCATAAGCAAAAGCCAAACACATCCAGACTCGACTGTTGCTGATTGGCTGAAGCAAGTCACACGCCCATCACACACTACACCTCTCAGCTCAGCTCTATGTCTCCTTTCTCACCCCCACACACACACACACAGAGCGATGTTCCACCGTGCCATTTGTTAGGCCTCGCTTTCCCAGGAGCCGGTGTCGGGTCACTTCAGGAGCTTTAGGAGACACAAAAGTGCGAGTGCGCTCTTTGATCACGCTGTGTCTCTGCTTGCCGCGTGACACGGACACGGCGCGGAGCTCACACACGCCACTCGATAAGATCTCGTTCCAGACCTGCATCTAAAATAATCTTGCCGTAGGGATAAGCTACCCCAAAGGTGACGGTTGAAGTTCGCTGCGCCGCCGAGCGCGCTTATAGTGCACCTGTTGCAGAGTTCGCGATCCTGTCCTAGGCGATAATCCACAAACATCGCGAAGCTAAAAATAGCCGTTAAAGGACCTCGTGATACAGAGGTTCAATCGGTTTACTAGGAGACAGAAAGCTTACAAAAAGTGCTCCAGAGTACCCTATAAGCAAACATATATATATACGTAACTACGTGCATTTCAGTCAAACAGCGTATCATGAGGCGCTGAATACTGTCGTCCTTTTCATCACAGGTCGGGTGTATGACGGAAAGGTTTACACAGGGCTCTGTAACTTTAACGAGAGGTGGGAACGTCTGTCCCTCGCTCAGAAAAAAGGAATGAACCATCGCTACCAGCTGGGCTGCAACTGCAGGGTGAGTGGATACACATACACACACACACACACATACATTTTTATCTGTTTTCTCCTGAAAAAAAACCCTCCAGTCAGTTAAATTATAGAGTACACCGTAGAACTTAATTCCGTGTACCCACCCAGTGGAAAAGAGTGGCTTGGGCAAAGAGCCTGTGAAAACAATTAAGCAATTGGATTTAATTAGTGGTTCCATGCCAATAGTACACATACCAGCTAAACCCAGGACCGTGCACACAGGCACACAAACACACAAACACAGAGGTTAATGAAGAAACGGAGCGGTAGAGAAATGATGAAAAGCACTGAACCGGAGCGTAATTACTGTCCCTGGAGTTACTGGAATAAACTGGATCTATAGATGTGTAGCTGCGCACACGGATCTGTGGCGGGTTAGGCTTCGGCTGAGACAGACGTTAATCATCTTATCTGTTAGGTCTCTAATAATAAGGAACATAATTAATAACATTAATAAACCTAGTTTTAAAAAAGGATGCTTCGGTTTAAAATACTGAATGCTTTCAGAGTAGACATCATCAATTACTTCGACCAATCACAGCAGCCCTAACACTAACACATTCATGCACACATACACACACACTTACACACACACACACATACACTTACACACACACATACACTTACTTACACACACATATACATACACACACACACACTTACACACACACACATACACACACATATACATACACTTACACACACACACACACACATACACTTGCACACACACACACTCACACATATACATACACTTACTTACACACACACACATACACTTACACACACATTCACACATATACATACATTTACTTATACACACATATACATACACTTACACACACACACTTACACACACATACACACACACATATACATACACTTACACACACACACACACACACATATACATACACTTACACACATACACTTACACACACATACAAACATATACACACACACACACACACACACACACACATATACATACACTTACACACACACACACAAACATATACATACACTTACACACACATACATACACTTACACACACACACACTTCGTGTCTCATTTACATAACGATGGCACAGAAATAATCTAATCTACTTTGTCAGTAAAGTCTAAACGCTCCACTCACTCTCCTCATGTCCTGTCTGCAGATTAAGCCTTGCCATTACTTGCCCTGCTTCGTGACCTCGAAGAACGAGTGCCTGTGGACGGACATGCTGTCCCACTTCGGCTACCCTGGCTACCAGTCGCGGCACTACGCCTGCATCCAGCAGAAGGAAGGCTACTGTGGCTGGTACCGGGGCATGACAACTCACAACAAAATCAACTTAAACACCACGGACCCCTGAAACGTCCCCTTTTCTTTTTTTTTTTAATAATCTGTTACGTTTTTTTGCCCTACTACCCATCATTGTTTTTGATCATTGTTTTTTTTTCTTTTGTTTCCCTGAAAAGTCCCTTCCCTGTCCTTGTTTCCAGAATCGACAGGAAATAGGGAACGAGTCGAGCGATTGATTATTGCCTGTGGTAGCACTTTAGAGGTAAACTGTGTTTAAATGTATGTAACATGTCAGTCAGTCTGCGCTCTGACGTCCACAGAGAGGCACGCGGGGGTCGGGGGAGTGGAGGGGGGTTTGGGTGAAGAATCAGTTATTCCAACGACAGCTATATTACTATATTGGATGTAGAGAGGAACGCAGACGGCTAGAAAAATCTTTCATCACGCTATACTGAACTGATGATCCGCGTTATATTACAGCCATCCGCTCCTCTTACTAAGTTCCGTTTCTCGCCTCGCCCCTTTCCTTTTTTTTTTTTTGCGAGCGCACTAAAGAAGCCCCGCTGCCTCTTTATCGACTCGATATAAAAGTTTTTGGACGCTTCCGTCGCTCCGATACCTAAAGCAATAAGTGTTACTGTGAAAAGGGAAGGGCGGCTGCCGGACACAGCATCACTTAACCCAGAGACGACAGCGAGCGCGTCAAGCCACGATATACTGTACAGCTCTAGTTCTAGTTCACTCCAGTCAGAGGACGTAATTTATGAAAGCAATACCGGTCCTCATTCTGAAGCAGTTAAGTGTTCTTTTTTTTTATTATTATTATTTAGAACCATACGAATAATAATAAGTGTATAGATCCTCCATATACGCTGTGTAATTATATCTATTTATAAGTGACCCTTTTTTTTCTTTTGTTTTGCCTGCATCCTGCTCCGTCCTGTAGTCCTGATATAATCTTATATCTGAAGTCTGACTAGTTAACAGAGATACATGTATAAAATGTTTTGGTTTTTTTTTCCAAAATCATCCAAGCACAGTCTGTGGGGAACTCACCTGCTTTATTTTCCGGTTTCATTTCTTCCTCTCGGTCTTTACGGTATAAGCGGAGAAATCGGGACCGGATTAAGACCTCTGTCGCGAACCCGTCGGGAACACATTTAAACGGTGACACTCCAGATTCATATCTAATAATACTTAGGCTACACAGAACCAGCTCTCCGCCTGCACTGATTTGTATTCACGACCCGGCTTGATCTGGACGGACGAACTGCCCCACAGTGTGTTACAAGAAAAGAGCCGACAAAATCCTGTGCAACCAAAAGTCAAGACAGTGCCAGGATTTTTTAAATGGGTTTTTTTTTTATTTGTATTTTTTAAAGTGTACACTGATGGTGATGTTAATATTAATAGTTATATTAATATTAACATTTTTGTTAATTCTGGGGTAAATTTTATTATTTTATTTTTTTTATGGTTTTATTTATTTATTTATTTTTTTAAAAGTGTACACTGATGGTGATGTTAATATTAATAGTTATATTAATATTAATATTATTGTTAATTCTGGGGTAAATTTTTTTTTTTTTTTATGGTTTTTTTTTAGTGTACACTGATGGTAATGTTAATATTAATAGTTATATTAATATTAATATTATTGTTAATTCTGGGGTAAATTTTGGTACTCTTCTCTGCTGAAAAAAAAAAAAAGAAAAAAAGAAGAAGATCTGGCTGGTACTAACAAACCTTTTTTTTTTTTTTTTTTTATTAAAAAGCAACACCATTACAAAACTTTTGGTTTTACTTTTGGTATCAGTTAAAATGTTAAAAAGAAAAAAATATATATATTTGAAACCGACCGCGCAAATATATCGTCGATTTCCGTCGCTAAGCTCTCTTTTTTCCGTATTCACTTTATCCACAATGTCTTCGGTTCATTCCTCTGCACGAGGCTAAGATGACTCTAGGAGACGTGGCGGCGGAAAACGTCCGCTCCTCGATCGGCTTTTATAACGCATGTTTACAGTTTTGCCGTAAAGAAATTGAAAACGAGATTCCTCGAACTAACCGCGCTGTCGGGAAACGCCCCCCGGGGACGCCGTCTTGTCTGCCGACGCCTTATTTATTTCAGTCGTTAGAAATATTACTAAAAAACACAAAACTCCTGAGGCATCTTAGTCTCCTTCACTTTATGCTGTCTGTTTCACACACCTTGCAGTCAATCATGTCTTGAATAGAATGACTAGAAGGTTTGAGATGTGTGTTTTCTTTCTTTTTTTTTATGCACGTGTGTGTGTGTGTGTGTGTGTGTGTGTGTGTTCGTCTTTGTGTTTGTGTGTATGCTGATTTGTAAGGGGGAAAATGTCTTTCTTGTAGGAGCTTACAGAAATGTTATGATTTTTAATTTCTCTTTTATATTTTTATAATAAAGATTTAATGAAAATTGCATTTGTGAATCCATGTCCTATTTAACAAAAGAACAAAATGTATGTTTATACCGTAAATAAATGCAGTTCCTGCCTAAACTCGGGCAGAGTGTATGTATATTATATCAGATTCTACATCTAAATAAACAAATCAAGTTGGTTCTTGGATGTTCTTCTTGGATCGATACTAAAAGCCTCAGAGCGAACTCTCACACACACACATATGTACACACACACACACACACACACACAGGATACTGTTAGATCGGGCTGGATGTTGATTTGACGAATCTGGAATATCGGTCTAGGATCTGTCAGGGACCTTAACTGGGGTTTGGGAGTGAAGGCATGATAGGAGAAGCAGAATAAATAGATGTGGAGACTCACCATCTGTGTGTGGTTGGGGAAGAACGTTTGCTCGTTCAGTGGGAATTTCTCAGGACCCAAGTCGTGGTAGAGTTTGATCATTTGAGCAAACTGCATGCAAGAACACACAAGGAAAAAAAACACAACAAAAGTCACCGAAAATCACTGAAATTCTGAGTTAATAATAATAATAATAATAATATGAAAGTAGATAATGGTGCATTTACAGTATATTTGCATATTTGCACAGAAACACACAGTGTATGGGGAAACAAATTCAATGACAGCGATTTAAGTCGGAAAGTTAGATCGATATTGACGCAGGGAAAGTTATACACATGCGGAGATGCTCCATGTTCAGCTTGTCAGAGTCAGAGATTTACATTTACATTTACATTCACGGCATTTGGCAGACTCTCTTATCCAGAGTGACTTACAGTACGTTTATCTCGTTTTATTCACCACAAGGGTTAAGGGCCTCGCTCAAGGGCCCAACAGCGGCAGCTTGGCTGTGGCGGGATTTAAACTCATGACCTTCCGATCAGACATCCAGAATAACCGCTGAGCTACGCCTGAGATGCGGCTTTACCACAAGCACGTGCCTTTAAGTGTGGGGAATCAGACAGCGTAAAGAAAGCGTGGCAGGTTTAAAGGATAAGCATACCTAGCACTCATGGTCACTTTAACCCCATGATCTCTACGCTTTTCAGGATAATTTCACTAACTTTACGTTTGAGCTCTTGTCATTATAAGGGGTACCCTTATAATAGTAGTCTTTATATATATATATATATATATATATATATATATATACACTGTGGATACCGTGGTATCCACAAAGACTTGCTGTCTTAGTCACAGATGCGCCAGCAAGACGTGCACCAACAATTTGTCCTCTTTTGAACTCTGGT
>JAOVVG010000015.1:2409872-2431543 GCA_028566375.1 Leptodoras nelsoni
AGGGAGGGAGGGAGGGAGAGGGGGATGGAGGGAGGGGGGAAATGAGGCCTCAAGCCCCTAGAAGAAAAAAACGTCCTGTCCCAACTCAACAGTGGTGCATGTTTGTAGTGTTTGTAAGTTGAATGTTATTATTATTATTATTATTATTATTATATGTAGGTCAGAAATCTAGACTGAGTTATAGAGAAATGATAAAGCCGCGAAACATGAACGAGTTACCCTCAATGTCGTGTTTAGGTTAGTTAGTTAGTTATTTGCGTCTGCATGTTTCACACGCCTGGCTGTTGGACACTTATTACTCCAGTTTAAACGCAGACGCCTTTAGTGACGCACTGATCTGATAGCGAGGACCAGCATCAGGGCTGCTAGATGCTGATCCGATCCCCTGCTTCGTATGATACACACACACACACACACACACACACACACACACACACACACTGTAGTGTACTGAAAATGGAAAATGTGGCACCTCTAGAAGCCTGTATGTGATTTCAATCTTAGGAAAGTTAGGAGTGAATGAGATGTATAACACGTCTTGGCTGCACGATTGCTCCCCGACCTCCAAGAACCGCTATGATTTAACAGGAGCGGGAGCGTGTAAGCATCTCGTCATTCCATTCAGATTCTTTTAAATTGTTTTAATCTGGCCAGGTTTTTACACCAGGTGCGCTTTATGTTCCAAGCCTCCTGTTAACCCGGGCTTGGAACAGCACTGTGTGTGCATTAATCTCCTCGGTGTCAGGGTCAAGGGCCTTCCTCAGGGGCCCAACAGCAGCAGCAGCCCTGATGTCGGGCCTCGAACCCCTGCCCTTCTGATCGACTACCGGGAATCTAACCTAAACATCCTAAACAGGTTTTTTTAATTCATAACCTTATATTATTGTCATCTTTTGCTCTAGAGTGAGCATTTTGTTGTGTACAGTAAGCTTACTGTCGTAATATTTTAATAAACGAAAACAACTGCTTCATGAAGATCAGACGTTCTTACATAGTGAAATCCTACTGCAACCCGACGACCTCTGTAGGAAAACTAAAATAAATGTGTATATATATATATATATATATATGTGTGTGTGTGTGTGTGTGTGTGTGTGTGTGTGATTTATGGTGAATTCATTTGTCTAGTCACTTATTTGTGTCTGAATGTCAGAACGCATTTTATCGATCATATTGAGGCCTAGTGCGTGGTTCTGTTTTTGAGTCTTGGGAGAGAGGGATGGAGGGACGAGAGAGGGATGGAGGGATGAGAGAGGAGTGAGGGATGGAGGGACGCGAGGGGCAGAGGGATGTAAATAATCAGCACTTGCCTTTCAGTGACCCACTCTCCCCTCTGATTGATTATTCAACAAACCAAGCATGACTGTCTCATCATTACAAGAGGCTGGATATGTCACCTCTGTCTCTCTCTGTGTCTCTGTCTCTCTCTCGCTCTCTCTCCCCCCTCTCTTTCTCTCTCTCTCTCTCTCTTGCTTGCTCGATCTGTCCATCTCTCCCTCTCTCTTTTTCTCTCTGTCTCTCCCCCCTCTCTCTGTCTCCCCCCTCTCTCTCTATACATCTCTCCCTCTCTCTCTTTCCCTCGCTTTCCATCTCTCTCTCTATCTCTCTCTCGGGCTCTCTCTCTCTCTTCCTGTTTTCTCTCGGGCTCTCTCTCTCTCTCCCTGTCTTCTCTCTGTCTCTCTCTCTCTCCCTGTGTCTCTCTCTCTCCCTGTGTCTCTCCCTGTCTCTCTCTTTCTCACTCTGTCTCTCTCTTTCTCACTCTGTCTCTCTCTTTCTCACTCTGTCTCTCTCTTTCTTTCCCTCTCTCTCTTTCTCACCCTGTCTCTCTCTTTCTCACCCTGTCTCTCTCTCTTTCTCACCCTGTCTCTCTTTCTCCCTGTCTCTCTCTCTCTCTCTCTCACTTCACAGCAGCTTCTAATGGCCTGGTCTGAAGTGGAAGTGTACACACAGCAGGCTGCTTATCTGATCCACTTATGACATGGATTTACAGAGGAAGTGCAGCTGTGATAAACACACCACGTTATCTACTTCTGTCTGTACACTTCGTCACTCACTGCTCACTGCTCACTCGACTAGTGTAGGGTGTCCAATAGGAGCTGCTTCACGCGTACAAGAAAAAAACAGTACAGTAAAGATTTAAGAACTGTACACGCCTGTTTGGACGTCACTTAGACTTTGTGCCATGTGAAATGCCAGCAGAAGTCTCGTCAAGCACCGTGGATAGGGGGGGGAGGGGGGTTTGTGCTCGCACCACAACATGTGTATGGAACTGGAAGGCGGTGCTGGTTCTCGCTGCATTGTGAATAGATTAAGAGTTGTTACTTTTCCCCCCTGCTTTGTTGCTGCGCTGATTGAGACCAGATGGCACCGCAGCGGAGATCGAGCGCAACGTCAGGAAACTCCAGCACCAGTTTTTTTACTGCGCACAGATTCCTTTTTGCCTCGCCTCGCCACACCGCGCCTCTTCTCGCCAGCCCTCCTTAAAGCCTTTTTTTTCTCCCCGCTGTAAGGAAAGATACAGTCTGTAGACTTTTCACCTGAGGAGCTAAATTTAAGTAGCTGGAGTTATTCAAGCAACAGCATGACGTCACGATGAGCTTCAGTATTACCAAAACGATATTATCGATCGTTATCGCTGAAGTCGGTCGCGGCTCAATAGCCCGAGTGCTCGGATTATACCGCAAGAGATCGCATAGTTTCCTGATGGTTTCTATTGAAATTCAACAAAGACTCTTATTACGGATTGCTGTAAGCAAGCGGTTGGTGGTTTAGGTCCTGGGAAGAAAATCAAGACGGCAGGAACTTTCAGCAGTATCGAATCACATTAAGCATTAAGTGCATTCACAAAGTTGAGTTGGTTTTTTTTGGTATAATAATGGTGATAATGCATAATGTGTTTAAACTCCACACACAGCATCACATGATTCTCTTGAGTTTGCCGCTCTTGGCTGTGAGTAAAGAAATCCTGACCCATTCACATTACGTGTGTGAATACAAATAGTCACACGGATGTAACCTGATCATTATTTTATTATAACCTGACCCTAATCTGTATAAAAACCGTTTCGATTTCACGCTCGAGCAGCACCGTGCAGCGGCCCGTTAAACTCCCGAGGTGCCCAGCACGCCTTATCTGCACCACGATTTAAATCCCGCTTGATTAAGTGCCGCCGCATTTCTCCGCTGTGCATCTGAGCGAGGAGCTGACGTGTGCGCCGGGCGTATGATCACAGGCTCCACGCTGTGATGCATGCCCCTGTCTGACGAATGCTTTTTTTTTTTCTCTACAGGGACCTGAGCCATAACAAATTACGAACACTTCCCCAAGCACTGTTTTCCCCGCTGCACCACCTAACCCAAATGTAAGTACGCTCTCCACCTAAGCCAAGGTGTTTTACTCGCGCTCGTCTCTCGGTGTCGGCGCGCTGACCGGGTCTGTGCTTGCCTTGCAGAAAGCTGGACAACAACGAGTTGGAGACGATACCGGATTTCGGCCCTTACTCCGGCAATATCAGCACTCTCAGTCTGTGAGTATGCTTCTCTCTTTTTATATATATATATTCCCATCTGATGCTTATTCAACTGCTGCAATTTTCAAAATATCGTCACCGTTCCAACTCTACAACGTCCGACACGGTCGGGAACAGCATGCTTGTATAAGGCTAAGGGATCCATACACTCGTTTAATCTCCATACTCGTTTTCATCCCCCCTTTTTCCCATCCACTTACATTGATTTTCATTTCAGTTTCTATTTTTTTGTCACCTGTACTTCTGATTGAATAACACGTCGCATACAGACTATGACCAGTCTGGTCAACTGTATTTACACTCCCAGCTACTGTATGCTTACACACACACACACACACACACACACACACACACACACACACACACACACACACACACTCCTGTGTCTGATCAAAAGTATTGGCACCCCCAAACTACGTACTTACACACAGACAGTCATGAGTCTAAGCAAACGTATTGGCATCTTCCACCCCAAACTATGTGCTTACACACACATACACACTAATGCGAATGGTCCTGATGCTAATGTCGCTGCTTCGCTGCAATCACACTCGCATTGTCTTCAGGAAATGCACCTCTCTAGTTTTCATCATCGTCCCTCATGCATCAGCGTCCTTTGACAGGTCTAGCTCCTCGCCTGGATTTCAAACCGCAAACGTTGTCTCACTCATTCGAAAGCCAATGCTGACTTCATCAGCTGTCCCTCTGCTTATCTTTCCATCATTTTGTATCGTGGCTGACCGTATATGGTAATCAAATGGATGTACTTGCACTGAAGTCTCTTCTACACCATTTAGTCTTCATGTTCTCTGGCTGGAAACAAAAAGAAAGGCACAAAAAAAATGAGACAAATTTGAATTCTCCTGATATCTGTCCAGTGCTCAGTCCTATTTAGTGTGATTGCAGGAGACAGTGGGCATTGGGCGATCACGCCACTGTTACCTGTCAGGATTATACACAGTAGCTTTGTCTGGATTTCAAGTGCAATTTTTGAAATATCGACTCCGTTCCGACTCTAAAACGTCCGACACGGTCGGGAACGGTGCGCTTGTATAAGGCTAAGGATCCACACACACACACACACAATCCTGTGTTTGATCAAAAGTATTGGCTCCCCAAAAATATGTACTCACTCGCACACAAACACACACACACACACGTGTGTAAATGACCTTTCAGAACTAAAGCATTGCCCCCACCCCCCCAATTGTATGAGTCTGAGCAAAAGTATTGCCATGTCCCGCCACCAAACTATGTGCTTACACACGCTAATGACACTGCTTCACTGCAATCACACTCGCATTTTCTTCAGGAAACGCACCTCTCTGCGCTGTGCATCAGTAATCCTGTTCGACCCAGAATTCCTCCTGAACACGATACTTCAACAGCTTCCTCATGCCGCGTGACCTTTACTCTGTGTACCCCACAATGCTTCAGTTCCTTATGTGGTGCCACCAAGAATGGAGAAACAGCCGTTTTCTATAACGTTGGTTTAATCTGCACAGCTTCCCTCTGGTAAAAAAGAAACCGAACAGGAGGTTACATGGATTTATTAATTTTTTATACAACCGGTTGTCGAGTCACAGAGCCGGGTTGTGAAGCGAAACACCGTCGACATGAGACGTAACAGAAAAGCATTTCAGAAGTGCTTTAGGTGTGATCCGTGGCTTTTTGTGTTTTTATAGAGGATACGCAACAGTTTAGAGACAGCTGTGCCATTGCTGGGGTGTGTGCTTGATTTATAAGAAAACAGAACACTGGTTTTTCGGTATATGATAGCACTAGAGATTAGACACCATATACGAGTGAGCCAAAGGCTAGACATTATATTCTCCTCCAAACCCTGGGACGACGTGTCGTGGCACGAAACTACTGCCGAGGGCCATTCAAGTGCAGACTCGCATAGATCTGCTTTACACACACACACACACACACAGTATCAGCTATGTGCAGGTGTGAATGAGGAAATAGCTGGCACTGGTAACCACCTCACCGGGCGCTCGGTTTTCACTACGCCTCCTTTCAGATCAGTCCTCGCGAGCCTTTCCGTTCAGGCGTCTGGAATTTTTTTATTTTCCAGCCGTTGTTTCATTTTTTTCCCCCTAGGACATGTGATTGAGAGACTTGTTTAACACACACAGTCTGTCGAAAAAACTGGCGCACGTCGAAGGCCCTGTCGAGGATCTATCAGCGTTTTTTTTGTTTTTATATATATATAATTTTTTTAGTAGGTTTGTGTGTGCATGTGTGTGTGGTATTTCATTCTGGAAGGAGAACAGAAGTTGGCAAAGCCCTCTGATGACTCCGTCTTCTGCAGTGGCGCCTGTAATAAGAACCGTGACTGCTGTGAGCCAGCAGAAAAAGAGCGCGAGCACTTGACCGTGTGTCAAAGAATATAAATGGAGGCAAACATAAACGTTAAAACCCCTGGCAAGGCGGCTTCCCGAGTAAAAAATCGACACGATTGTTAAAAAAAAAAAGAGCATGAAAGACATTTATTAAGCATGTATAAATAAAATACATATTCGTAAACCTGGTGCAGTTAGATGTAAAAGAGATGATTTTCTGGGCGTATCAGGTCATTGAGCTCTGTCTAAGCAGCGTAGTAGTGATGGAGAAGCGTGCAGGAACAGCACAGCAGCACAAGCAGCTTTGGATTTGCTTCTAAATGATGTTTCTTCTCACGTTTACGTTTCCTGTCACTTTGGGTGTCGCAGGTGAAGCTCTGCCTGATCAGATTAGTCTCCTTATGAAAGTCAGGAGATTTGATCAGAATGACGAAATGACAGCCTCGGCTTTTCAGGGCTGTCCGTGTACAAATGTTACGTTCTGCTTAATTAAAGAGAAATGCGGATTTCGGTCTGGAGTGCAGTGTCAAATTTAATTTATTAGTCTCCATTTTTTTCCGTTTAAAAGGCGTGCCTTGTCGTAAGACAGAGTCTCTCTCTCAACCGTCACGTGGTCACTTTAGTGTCTGTGGTGTGGTTGGGTTTGAGAAGCGGGCATGCTTCAGGAGGTGTCTAATTCAGACTGAAATGCATTCTTACCTAACTGAAACTGGACAGAGGAAATCAGTAGGGAAAGAAATTCAGGAAATTAAGATCGCAAAGCTAATTATGATCACTAGTTGGCAGAGACTGTAAGATCCGATATAATGCATTCTAAAGTACTATACACTGAAGCCTGTGCAAAATGCATAGCAAGGCCACTTACGCACGTCATCGGTTGCATCCGGCAGTGCGTGTATATATAAAGCGATAGACATCTATGGAAGCTTCTAGAACTGTTTCTTGTTTCTGCTGTGAGAATTTGAAGAGTTTAATAGTTGTGAGACTGGTCGTAGCATTTTAGAGGTAGATGCAAAGTTCGGATTTTCACGTATGAGCATTTCAAGGGTGTAACGTGACTACGGGAATTGTTTCACGTGACAGGCGTGCAACACTGCCTCAAGTAACATCGGAATTCAATGCCAGGGGGGCCTAGACAAACACCAGCGTGAGGGGACCTACCAAGGATTAAGAAGTGATGTGCCGGTTTTTCTGGCACATCAGTGTATATATCCGTTTGATTTGTGTAAAGGTTAGTAATAAGTGTCAAACCATTAAACAGTTATGTTGGTAGTATAATAGTAGTAGTAGTAATAATAATAATAATAATAATTATAGCCACAATACCATTAAGAATAAAGCAGGCCTCATTGTAACAGCAAACCCCTTCAACCAAATTCCACGCAAAGTGTTCAGTTTTATAAAATGCCGATGATTGAATTGCTCCCAGCTGTTGAGTTATCAGCGTTTGTTTTTCTCCAGGCTTCTGGGTCAGGCAAGTCGATGAGAGCTGCCACTATGTCTGCGTTACTGTTTAAATAAGAACTAAGTGGCATTCGATACTCCAACGTTTCTCCCCCTCCCCCCCTTCCTCGCCTCGTAACCCACAGAGAAAAGGGGAGGTGAAGAGAAAAAAAAGGGGGGAACGAGTGAAAAAAATGCATGGGGGCTTAGGAAGGCTCCGTAGTTGTAGCCATGTCATTAATTCTTTCTGCAGACTTTATCCTGACTTCATTGGGAAAGTATGCTGAAGTTGTGTTGCATATGGAGGTGTTTTAAATGCCCTTGGTGTGAGTGAGAGAGTGTGTGTGTGATTTCTTTTTTCTTTAAAAGAAAATCCTTATGTGCCGTCTACCGGGGCAGTCTTAAAAAGGAAAAACGACGTGCAGGTGATCTGTATGAAGCGTCATAAAGCCAGATGTGCTGCGTCTTAACTTCATTTTAAATTTAACGTAACGTCTTATTCCTCTAAAGCACGGATTCCTCGACGGTTCGGGATTCCCTCTCATACTGTGTTTAGCCACGCCCTGCAACACCTTCAACAATGCCTTCAAAGCACACGTTTCTGCGTTTCGGTGACGTGTGAGAACGCAGGGAGCTCGGGCTGACCGGCCACAGCCTGAAACCATTGGAGTAATGAGGTATAACGAGCTTGTTTGCCAGAAATTGGCTGAACAAATTTGACTTGTACATTTTCAAGGCACAATGCGCCGCTTGTCTGGGTGCACCCCGGGCTGGAAGGAGTGTGAGATTAAGAGATAAAGCAGTCTGGAACTGGCTCACACACACATCTGTACGCACCGACGGGCAGGTGGGAGTGACTGGGGGGAGAAATGAAGGCAGAGAACATTTGATATAGCACAGACTATGGGAACTTGGAGAAATTGGACTCCTTCATTCCAGGAGCTAGTGATCAGGTCCTGGAGGTTATGATGATCTCAGCTTTGATATGATACGATGTGATATGATTCGATATGAACAGCAGGCGGCTGTATTTCTTTTTAAGCTTCCAGCAGTGCTAGTCAAGTGCTGTTATAGGAAATAATCAGTGCTACATGGAAACAAACAAGTTCCTTGTGCAACCTCAGTTCTTCATGGCACAAGCACAAAACCTTTCTTTTAGATTCTGGTCCATGTTGACTTGATTTCTTTGCACAATTCCTGCAGATCTTCTCTCCTGCCAAATCAGATGCGGTAACCGGTCACCGTTCAGTAACATCTTACTAAAATGTTTTTTTCTAAACTTTGCCTGCAAGGGCCCAGAGAAAACATTCCTCACACCATTACACCACCTCCACCACCCTGAACTGTTGATACAAGGCAAATTCTGCTGCAAATTCTGACCCTGTCATCCATATACCTCAGCAGAAATCCAAATGTTTTTCCAGTCTTCAGCTGTCCAGTGTTGTTGGTCCTGTTTGGTCCTGTGCAGCCTCAGCTCTCTGTTCTTGGCTGACAGAAGGGAAACCTGACAGAACCCACTTCCTCCGGTGTAGCCCATCCACCTCAAGGTTCAGCATGTTATGCGTTCTGAGATGCTTTTCTGCTCAGCACATATGTACAGAGTAGTTATGTGAGATATTGTGGTCTTTCTGTCAGCTTGAACCAGTCTGGCCGTTCTCCATTAACATCCCTTATCAGCCAGATGTTTCTGGCACCAATAATCATGCCATGGTCAAAACCACTGAAATCCCATCATTCCCACATCATTCTGATGGTTGATGTGAACGTTACCCAAAGCCACTGGCCCATATTTGCATTATTTCATGCTTTGTACTGCTGCCACAAGATTAGCTGCAGTAATTGTGTGAACGTACAGGTGTTCCTAATAAAGTGCTCAACGAGTGCATGGTGTTGACGTTCTGTTCATCATTGTTGTGTACAGATAAGTAGCAGAAAAGATATTATTTTTTCCCCCCAGAATATTCTCAGTAATGGTCTACTCTTTCGATGGACACTTTCCATAGATCAGAAACACAAATTTCAAAATAAACAAGCAAATAAATGCACGCGAGTGGAAATCCCTCCTGAGGAGTGGAAATCCCGGGCAGCTGGTAGAGCATTCACACAAGGCCTAGAGGTTTCATCTTTGCCTCTCTCTGGCCTCTGAAAGAAAAACTGGAAATTCAGGATGCGGGCCAGCAGCCAGTGGGTAAGGTGAAAACAGAGCCCCAGGTGGTGCGGCCGTGGTGCACGCAAAAGCCCTGTGCAAATCTGCACACAAAAGAGCAGCTTGTACCCTTTTCTGTGGGTGGCTTGCAATCGCTGACAGCCAGGAGGGGTTTCTTTCTTTCGTTCTTTCGTTCTTTTCGAACAAGAAAAGAGACAGTGGTGGGGTGGATGGATGCAGGGGAAATGGCTTTGCATCACAGTGTGAAGTGAATATGTAGAAACAGAGCTTGGAATTGTGGAGGTGACAACAGGTAGATGGAGTGTTACACACAGGTGTTCAAGTCAAGAAAAATAGAGAAAGAGAAATGATGGAGATTCCTGGGGTATGGGGAAGCTTGCTTTCAGTGGATACAGCAGCAAGTCTACACTACTCTACATTAGTCAACTTCAGCCCTGTCCCACCCTTAGTCTCTCTCTCTCTGTCTCTCTCTCACTCTGTCTCTGTTTTCTGTTTCTCTGTCTCTCTCTCTCTCTCTCTCTCTCTCTCTCTCTCTCTCTCACACACACACACACACACACACACACACACACACACACACACACACACACACACAAAGGCAGCACTGTACCGTCTCTGTTTATAACAGAGGCAGCTCATGCACTGCAATTTAGGAGGCGTGCAACCCAGGAAATTGCCGGTCTCGGCCATGGCATGCTTTCACTGAGGGAATACTGTTCATCGACCAAGTAATTGGCAGTTTTTTAAATACCTTGTAAGTAATTACCTTATAAACAAAATAACATGCCGCTCAGGCATTCAGCTGTTTTGACCTGTTGCATGGAATGCTGACATGTAGTAGCTCAGTGTATACACACACACACACACACACACACACACACACACACACACAGACACAAACACAAACATGTGGATTCTCCACGTACATGACCAAGACCATTATAATCTGGCTTACGGGATCCTCCATAGTGGGAAAGTTAAAAGGAGATGGCTCATTGTCACTTCCTGTGTCTGAGCTTGCTTTGTGGGAAGCATCGCCGTTCCTGTGGAATTAATTTGTCCTGCTGAACATCTGTTTTCAGAGCTAATAACAAGATCTCGAGCATATCGGCGGAGCAGCTCAGACCACTGACTGCCCTGGAGACCCTGGACCTCAGCAATAACAACTTGGTGGATGTGAAGGGATTCCCTTCCCTCCCTCTGAAAAACCTGTAAGTAATGCATGCACTCAGAATGTGCCTCTCATCAGGGAAAGCGGTGTACAGTAAATACAGCAGACATGCAGCGATGTTAGTTACACACCACAATCATCTTTCATCTTTAACTGTTTATAATGTAATTCGATTACATGGAAAAGTGGTCTGAAACGGTTTTCCCATTTTTATTTTTATGATCTGTGTGGTTTTGTCACCAGTTATTTTGAATTGTTGTCCGATGCTTGAGGAGTGTGTTTAGGTTTACAGGAAGTGAATTACTTGCATTGAAAGTATACAGAGTAAGTAGTACAGTTTAATAAAGTTTATCCACTCAGCTGTTCTGTCCTGTGAAGCTGGGAGCCGATTTAGCGATGTGTGCTGGAGCATTCAGTGAGATAAGTAAATAAAAAATGTGAATCTCAAGCCACATGGGAGGTGGAGATATTCAGATGGGGGGTTGGGATCATTCCAACGATTTCACTAGTTGCGTAATAAGCGATACCGATTCTGAAACTGAGCGTGCAAGCTCATGCAGTGTAGAAGGAACTGTCCGATTTTCATGTTTGTAGGATTATAGGCATGCCAGAGACCCAAGTGCACAAAACCCTGAAGTTTTTCACGTGTCTCCTTTAAAGCAAACTGCTTAGCCAGCTTCTGATTAACCGTGTAAAAAATCACTACAAAATAACACGGGTGGAAGCTTGTTATTAAATTAAGGCAGATTCATGATTGGCGTAACAAGGATTATTCATGCAATAATATATTAGCAGAAAACCCTGTTAGTCTGTTATTAGATTTTTGAATGCATGCCGTCTAGTACACGTGTGTGTGTATATGTATGTGTGTATATATATTATCTATATAATGTGTATATATATATATATATATATATATATAATGCTTGCCATTATTTTTAGTGATAATATTGTAATTGACAGAAAAAATCAGTCAGCGATGAGTGATTCAGCGTGGCTCGATAAGCAGAAAAAAACTTTTCCCGTGCCAACACGGATTTAGAATTCACTACAGTGGAAACGTTTTCTTTATCGTTACAAGAATCTTAAGCGTTCCTATTTATGTTTTTGCTCAGGTACATGAATAACAACCGCATCTCTGTGCTGGAGCCGGACTGCTTTAAAAATCTGTCCGACACCCTGCTGGTGCTGAAACTGAACAGGAATCGTCTGAACTCCATTCCTGCCAAGACCTTCCAGCTTGACAACCTTCAACACCTGTAAGTGGCCCAGTGCATATCACACACAGGACATTCTCGCTCCACCTGCCGCCTTTTGCTGAACATTTTGCTGGCTGTGATTGGCAGAGATCTGAGCAGGAACCGGCTGCGACGAATCAAAAGCTTGACCTTCAACGGGCTTCACTCGCTCCGCTCTTTAAACATGCAGAGGAACGGCATTGTACGCATGTTGGACGGAGCATTCTGGGGGCTCAGCAAAGTGGAAATCATGTGAGTGCACCGATACTGTGCTTTCAGAGGGCTCAGTATATTTTTATATATATAAAAAAAAACAATATATATATATATATATATATATATAATGTATTTGTATTATGAGTAATAACTATAAAGCTTGGATAGATCATAGGTTTGTCATTGTGAGATGGAGAATAATATGTGTTTAATGTGTGTGTGAGCAGGCAGATGGAGTACAATAATCTGACGGATGTGAGTAAAGGTTGGCTGTACGGCCTGTCGTCCCTGCAGCAGCTACATCTGGCTCACAACGCCATCAGTCGCATTAAAGCTGACCCCTGGGAGCCCTGTCAGAAACTTACTGAGCTGTATGTCTTATTTCTCTCCATCTCTCTCTATCTTGTACCATTTTCTCATCTCTAAGTTAAAGGCAGGGCCTTGGGAGGACGAGAGCAGGAATAGAAATAGAGGGGGAATTCTGAGTTACTGTTTACTGAGAGTTTATTTTCAGTGGAATTATCCTCCACCCGTTTAATTTCTTATTCTTTATTTATTTTTTATTTATCTACATGAACTAGGAAATTAAGCAATTTCAGAAAGCTTAAAGTAAAACTAATTTTTTAAATTAATTTTAAAAAGCTACTTAATTATTCAATTTCTTCTTCAGTGGTTGTTTTTAGGAATATCTTGGTTTTAAATAACAGAAAATAAAGTTGAACAACATGCGTGCTTAAGGTGTAAAACAGGACAGTAGCAGCAATGTCACCCTAATTCTGAACCAATCAGTGTTAATGTGGAAAAGGTTTTACAGAACTGCACGGATATTAGAATATTTGCATTTGAAAATATTTCAGAAGTATTTTAGTGTATGTAAATCTTCCTACTTAGAGTTAGAGTTCTGTTTTTATAATTATAATGCTTCATGATGAATTTCTATTATAAATAACTTGCTGGAAATAAAGTCCTCTTGCTGTATCATGCAATATTACACTATACACTGAAGTACCAGAAAAACTGGTATACCAGTTATTCCTTGGTAGGGCCCCCACAGGACCTTGCACAGTCCTCACGTTGGTGTTCGTTGGGGCATTAAATTCTGATACTTACTTGAGGCAGTGTTGCACGCCTATTACGAGTCTTTTTATGGCCATGCTGCTGTCATAGGTTCAAGATTTTGCCGGAATTCTTGTAGTCACGGTACACCCTTGAAGTGCTTCTACAGGAAAATCTCTAAAATGCTATGGCCCATCTCACGAGCTGGAACTATTAAACCGTGTTGAAAATTACAATAACTTGCTATTCTTATGGTGTAAACAGCTCTAAAAGCTCCCATAGATGTCTATGGCTTTATATACGCACTGACGGACGCAAACGATGACATGTATAGGTGGCTTTGCTATGCATTTTGCATAAGCGCCAGTTTTTCTGGTACTTCAGTGTATTATATTATACTATTAGACTGTAAACTGTTAAGTGTATGCCGTATTTCTAATACCCTGCAGAAGCCTTGACGGAACGCAAGATGTCTGATTTGTTCTGCGTTTCTGTGTATTTTAGCGACCTCAGCTCTAACCAGCTGGTGCGCCTGGAGGAGGGCAGCTTCATGCGCCTGAGCGAGCTCAAGCAGCTCTCCGTTGGCTACAACCACGTCAGCTTCATCGCTGACGGAGCCTTCAGAGACCTCACCCGTCTGCACACGCTGTGAGTACAACAGATTAGAAACAGAGGCAGCTCTTTGTGCCTGTCGTCACAATACACACACTCGGAAACCTGGCTTTAAATCATCGGATAAGAGCGATCGCGAGCCTTGTTACTCGACAGCTACATTCCTTGTTTGAACAAGTAATCCGGATCAGATGTTCAATAAGGGCTGGAATGTTTCACTTGACTTCCAGGATTTTTTTTTTTTGTGTCTTTTATACGTACATCTTTTATACAAGTCTTTAACCAAGAATGCAGGATAATGGATTAAAGGGTTTGGAAACCATCCCTGGACTACCTCTGTTAGTGCAAATATTTCACTCGTAAATGTTTAGAGGTTTGAATAGAAAGGTTTGTATTAATTCGGTGAACAGAGAAAATGTTGTAGAATTTCAAAAGTAAAATCTACGTATAGTTATAGCAGCGTCTCTTGCATCTTTCCTTTCTTTTCTGACACTTTCACACTCGGGGTGGAAAAGTCTAGCTGCCTATATCATGGGTTTTTTGACTTTCTTGAGAAACTCAATACCTCCCCTGCCCTCCCCCTACTTACCTCTCCACCCTTCTCTGCGCTCTTAAACAGAACCAAATGGCAACTGAGCATGAAGTGTGTGTGTGTGTGTGTGTGTGTGTGTGTGTCTGCATATATGCACATGTGCGATCACTCAGTCCCCTCCCTAACCCACTCATTTGTAACCAGGCTTGCAGGGGAGGAAACTAGCTATTTGAATGCAGTTAAATGGTGGTAGGAAGGGGTTATGGGACCTAACAAGAGTCCCTCCTCCTGCAGTGGGTAAATACAAGCCATCAGAGGATAGTGGAAGTGGAATTTCACTTGTTATTACAGTTATTTTATTGTGATGACTAAGATTAACTGAGATTGTGGTTTGAATAAAACAACATCCTTCTATTTCATTAACTGAGCTTTAATGTGGTCGAGGCAAATGCTTTGTAAGCAATGTGAAAATTATGATTTATATATTAAGTCTTTAATACTTAAAAGTTTTATGAAATTGATTATTATTATTGTTATACTGTATAACTTATTATTTTATATTATTAAATATTATTATATTATATTTATATTGTATATATAATATAATATATTATATAATTTATTATATTCTTATTATATATTATTATATTATATATTATTATATTATTACTATTAGTAGTAGTAATGTTATGATTATTATATTGCTGTAGAAGTTTTATAAAATTGATTATTATTATTGTTATACTGTATAACTTATTTATTATTATTTTATATTATTTAATATTATTATATTATTACCGTGATTATTATAATATGATTATTATATTACTATAGAAGTCTTTAATACACAAGTTTTATAAAAGTAATCTGAAAATTATTAGTAGTAGTAGTATTTATACTATATTATAATTTATTATTTTATATAATTATTATATTATTAGTAATGTTCTAATGATTATAATTTTATTACTATAGAAGTCTTTAATGCACATTTTATAAAAGTAATGTGAATATTATTTTTATTATTTATACTATAGGATTTAGTTATTATTATGTTACTATTAATAATGTTATCATGATTATGATTATTTTATTACTATAGAAGTGTTTAATGCACAAAGATTATATTATTATTATGTATATTCTATCATTTATTTATTATTTTATATAATTATTAGATTACTGTTCGTAATATGCTATAATGAATATTTTTATTATAGAAAATAATGTGAAAAATATTATATTATTGTTACTGTTTATTTTGTAGAATTTATTTATTATTATTTTATAGGATTTCTATATTATTATTAGTAGTAGTAGTAGTAGTAGTAATGTTATGATTATGATTATTATATTAATATAGAAGTCTGTAATACACAAATTATTATATTATTGTAATATTATTATTTATTTTATATAATTTATTTATTACTATTATTTTATCGGATTTCTTTATTATTATTAGTAGTAGTAGTAGTAATGTTATATAATGATATAATTAATACACAGTGTTAAAAGTCCCCGAAGGATGCCAAATATTTCTGTGCCAAAGATTTTTATAAAAATTTTAAATGCAGTCTTTCCACACACATACAGTAACCTACCCAGTGATTTGTATGAAGTTGTGAATAAGGTGTGACATTTAACGCCATGATTTTGTGTTTTTTTTAAAAGGGATCTGAAATATAATGAGATTTCCTGGACCATCGAGGACATGAACGGACCTTTTTCCGCACTGAACAGTCTACGAAATTTGTGAGTTTCCTGTGCTGTAATTAAGTAATAAGTAAATAAGTAATTTATTTATATAGTACATTAAAAAACACTGACACAATATGAATGCACAGAGGACTTGGAGTTTAAATCAAATACACAAATCGTTCAGAACAATCAAAGGCTAATCGGTAAAAGTAGATTTTAAAAGCAGAAACAAAGATGCAGGCAGTAGGCTGTTGCACAGTCTCGGAGCTGTAACCGCAAAGGCTCGTTCACCTTTGAGCTTCAGCCGAGACCGTGGAACAGCCAAGAACAACTGATCAGATGACCTCAGAGACCTGGAAGAAGGATAGGCTTGGAGCAAGTCTCCTATGTAAGATGGAACGGATCCGTGTAAGAACTTCAAGTCAAATAAAAGGATTTTGAATTCGATTCTGTAACTTCCAAGGAAGTTGGTGAAGGAATGCCAAAGATGGCGGTGATGTAGTTATTGTGCCTGTGAGCAGGTGAGGCAAGGCTGCTGCATTTTGGACTAACCGTACCCAAGCTAACAAGGACTGACTTATACCCATGTACGACCTGTTACAGTAGTCTAGACGACATGAAATAAAGGCATGCATTACCTTCTCCACATCTTGTGCTGACAGAAATGATCTAATCTTAGCAATTGATCTAAGATGGGGAAAACGTTACCTAAAAGAAGTCTTGAGATTCTAATAAAACCCTAAATCCATGAATGTTTTGGAGCAATGAAGCAGACTTTGTTCTAATTAACTGACAACTGACTTGCTTTCAGATTTCTTCAAGGGAATCAGATTCGGTCAGTTACCAAGAAGTCTTTCGCAGGACTGGACTTGCTGGAGCGCCTGTGAGTACCACGAAAATGACTCACTTCAGTCCAAAGCCTCTTTTAAACTCATGTGTTCTACTTTTTATAATATTGGTTGTTTTTTTTTTGTTCCTTCTTTCAACTCAGTGACCTCAGCAACAACGCCATCATGTCAATTCAAGGAAATTCCTTCTCCCAGATGAAAAAGCTAAAAGAACTGTAAGTGTCATGAACGTCTAGAATTTAATTCTAATTTCACTGGAATTCAGAGGATCTGTTTCTCCTCTGGTAGCTCGTTTTTGAAAAGCAGGAGAAGCTCCTCCCTGAAGAGATCTTTGTGGTTATTTACGAAAGATGCAATTCTCAGAAACGGGAAGGTGGACGCCAGCGATGACTTTTTGATTGTTGTCTGGATAACGAAATTGGCTTGAGTGTAATAGTTTGTTGGTCTGAATCTGGTGTCTAAACAGTCACGCCGAGGAACTAGGCGATATCCAGTTTTTTAATTCGCTTCATCCTGTCACTGCGGCTTAGTTGATTTATTGACTTTGATTATGTGATTTATTTGACTTCATTTTTTTTTTGGCAAGGACGATTCCAGGGCAACGATTCAACCGTTGCCTGGAAAATTAGAAAATAGGAAAGTATGTATAAGAGATTAGTTTGCATGTCTGAATTCTTTTTCTGCCCTGTTCTGTGTGCTTTACGCTGTCTTTTTCCATTTCGCGCTCTGACAGGCACCTGAATACGTCAAGTCTGCTCTGCGACTGCCAGCTGAAGTGGTTCCCGCTGTGGGTGGCAGAGAACGCTTTCCTCTCCTTGGGCAACGCCAGCTGTGCCCATCCACAGCCACTGAAGGCCAAGAGTGTCTTTGCGGTCAGCCAGGACGAATTTGTGTGTGGTGAGTATTTGCCTGGAGCCCATTTTCCAAGCATGTTCTACCTGACCGAGCGTGAGGTCTTCTTTGTCATGCTGGAAAATTCATAATGGAAGAAATTTCGTAATGGCTTACACCGAACCACTTATTCAGCTAATGACTTCTCAAGTTTTGAATAGCGCTCACTTTTGTTCAGCTTTACACCTTCTGTTCATATTTCACTCTTTCCTCAGCTGATTTCCCTAAACCTCAAATCACGGTGCAGCCCGAGACGCAGTCAGCCATCAAAGGCACCAACGTGACCTTCGTATGCTCGGCAGCCAGCTCCAGTGACTCGCCCATGACCTTCGCCTGGAAGAAGGACAACGAGGTCCTGAACAATGCAGAGATTCACAACCAGGCTCATCTTCGAGCGCAAGCGGGCGACGGGAGCCAGGTTACCGAGTACACGACCACACTGCAGCTGCGCCATGTGGAATCTTCCAGCGAGGGCAAATACCAGTGCGTCATCTCCAACCACTTCGGCTCCACCTATTCCACCAAGGCCAAACTGACTGTCCACAGTAAGTGATATGATGGCGCTGAAGTTTCTATGCATTTACACAATACTAGTATGTTTAACTATAAGATGAAATGAAGTATTTCCTTACAGAATATATTTGTTTTATGTAGTAAGTAGTTCAGTAAAAACTTTAGTTTGACTAATATTCCAATATCGCCATCTTTATCAGTGCTGCCGTCCTTTACCAAAATTCCTATGGATCTGACGGTCCGCGTGGGAGCCACAGCGCGCTTAGAGTGCGCCGCTACCGGGCAGCCGACTCCTCAGATAGCCTGGCAGAAAGACGGAGGCACCGATTTTCCCGCTGCGAGAGAACGGCGCATGCACGTTATGCCCAGCGATGCCGTCTTTTTCATCGTCAAAGTGAAAACGGAAGACATCGGTGTATACAGCTGCACTGCCCAGAACACAGCTGGAGCTATATCTGCTAACGCCACATTAACTGTACTAGGTAAGAAATACAGAAGCAGGTACTAAGTGCAAATGCACATCTGTTGATTATAAAAAGACCGAAACCATTTGGCCACTTTGGTGATTAACTAACTAGGTATTTAACGTTCACTAGCCCAGTACAATTCTAACAGTTTGTTTTTTTTCCTCTCCTTACCACAGAGCAGCACGTATGTTACCATTTAGGAGTCTCTTTCATTTTTAAACTCACATTACATGTCTCTGGTTTAACTCTGGCTTCACAACACAGTAAATGATGGGAGTCTGCCCTTATTTCATACCAAAGCTTGTGCCAAAGCCCGTGCCAAAAGCGTGTGCCAAAGCTGACCTCACAGCGCTGAGTTCGAATTAATATTTTAGGCTTTCCAGAGTGACTTGACATAGCAAAAAAAGCATTTTTTTTCTACAGAGTCAATTATAAAATATTCTAAATATCCAATAATTGTGCACAACAGGTTTGAAACATTGTTGTCACTGATCATTACAGCATTTGAAATATTTAAATAATGACTGATGAACAGTTGGTGGGCAGACCTGGTGAACAGCTTGACCAGCGCTGATTCTGACTTTTCTTCCCCCCTCTCCCTCACAGAGATGCCATCTTTCCTGCGTCCGCTGACGGACCGCACCGTAGCGAGAGGCGAGACGGCCGTGCTGCAGTGCATCGCGGGTGGAAGCCCTCCGCCACGCCTCAACTGGACCAAGGATGACGGGCCACTATCGTTGACCGAGCGGCACTTTTTTGCTGCTGGGAACCAGCTCCTGATCATCGTGGATGCAGCGGAGGCAGACGCCGGCACTTACACCTGCGAGATGTCTAACCCACTGGGCACCGAGAGGGGAAACGTGCGCCTGGCTGTCTTGCCAAACCCTAATTGTGAGTCAAACCAGGCAGGCACGGGGGCACTGGGCCCAGCCGGCAGTGGATCAGAGGAGGACGGCTGGACCACAGTGGGCATCGTTATAATTGCTGTAGTGTGCTGCGTGGTGGGAACGTCACTGGTGTGGGTGGTCATCATCTACCACACACGCCGGCGCAACGAGGACTGCAGTGTCACCAACACCGGTCAGTACTAATTCACGATTGGAATGTCAATGCTAGAATTAAGTTTTTATTAAGATGCTCTCTTGCTACAGTTGGTTTAGAGATCTTTCCTTGTTGCTCTCTATAGATGAGACCAATCTGCCGTCGGACATTCCTAGCTACCTGTCCTCTCAGGGAACGCTGGCAGAGCGCCAGGACGCCTACGTGCCCTCTGAGAGCGGCAGCAATTACCAATACGTGAGCTCTTCCATGGGAGGATTCTACCTGCAACCTAAGGACATGAAAGGTAAAACAACTGGCTGTTCTGTGTCATGAATAAACAAGATGTCCTTTGGGATGCAAATCACGACAGGTTTATGGTGTCCAGTGTATGAGTCGGTAGTTTCTTCATTGAGAATGTGAGAACCCTTACACCAAAGTATTAAGTATTAAGTGTCAGGGGGCCAAAGTATAGGTCTGATGTACAGGATTCAATTGGTTCATCTATACAGCCAATCATTTAACATGAACCAGTCCCATGATCTATACCCCACTGACAGCCTGTAGGATAAGATGACAAGCAGGGTAAACAAGAGAGAACCTAGGGTGTGGAGGATGTGAAGAATGTCTCAGGGTGGATTCTCCAGTCTCATCCAGTCTCATCCGGCATTACGTCGGCAACGATTGCATTATATACAAGGCACCGGTATCTGAGAAGTGGTTTTGTAACTCTGGCTTTTATGATACCCGCAGGAGTTTGTCAGCTAGACACAGGAAGTGAAACAGACATGGAAGCGGCCATTGACCCCCTGCTTTGCCATTTCCAAGGGCCTATCGGTACACTGCTGAGAAGAGGCAATCTGTATGGCCCAGAGCCCACAGAAACGTACACAGGTGATTATACGGCTATTAAACTCTGGACTTCCTTGTTTCCGGGGAAAACCAGTTAGATTAAATTTACAGGTATATGGGGTCCAACACAATAATCTGCTACCTAGCCTTAGAGGTTATTTGTAATTTTTGTCCTGTTTAAGCCTTCTCACTGTAGTGCACTTGACAGAACTAGAAATTGGTTAAACGGCAGACAGATTAAAGTGAATAGGATTTTCTACTGAATGATAGCATGAAGCACATGAGCTCAGTTGGTGTTAGATTGGTGCATACGCTGTGGTAACGTTGTCACGTTTCACCCTCCAGGCTGTCCTGCAGATCAGAGGCTTATGTGCAGAGAATCTTACAGCCCATCACTCCCCAGCTTAAAAAAGAGAGATTATTACACCTACACACCCTCGCTGTCCTCAGACCCTTTTGATCACGCCAGCCCTGGCATGCTGGTACAGCGTGAGGGGGGAGAATGTGCCACGTCACAGCTGCCTTCAGCCTCCTATATGGGTGAGTAAAAAAAAAATCTATGATCATATTGTCCACATTTGAATGTACATTTCTATCACGTAGGTTTAGATCGTTTCAGCATGCAGGATTCATGATCTGTTCAAATGAAAGTCGTCTTTTATATGAATGTGCTTGAAAGGTTGTAGTAACTGACACGAGGGCATTCAGTGCAGCAGCCTTGCTGAGGGTTTTGACCATTGTTTATTCATATTGCCCACTTTTTAAGACAAAGAAATGTCTTGTAAGCAACGATCTTTTGGTTGGGTTGGAGGAGTGCTAGCTGTTGTGTGTAGCCGCAAATGAAATATGGTGTTGCAAAAAGGTAATAAAAATGGTATTATTGAAAGGAATAAATTATGGTCTTACTAAAAGGTTCTAAATATGGTCATTTATATATATATACACACACACACACAGGGGTTAGACAATGGAACTGAAACACCTGTCATTTTAGTGTGGGAGGTTTCATGGATAAATTGGACCAGCCTGGTGGCCAATCTTCATTAAT
>JAOVVG010000015.1:2700282-2716628 GCA_028566375.1 Leptodoras nelsoni
TTTTATAATATGAATTATATTATGAATGAACTAGTTTTGATGCCTTCAGTGAGAATCTACAATGTAAATAGTCATGGTGTGTCCAAATAGTTTGGTGTGTCCAAACTTTTGGCCTGTACTGTATGAGCTTAGATCAGATGTGTAGTTAGTCAGTGATTATACTGTTTGACACCAAAATGAGATGGAAAAGTTAATAAAACAGTTAATTTTCACTCTGAGTGTATTTAATCATAACTGGCAGAATCTGCCGAGATAATACTTCATCTTCTGTCTGCTGCTGCACAGTCCAACTTTTTTGCAGTGGAAAGTTGGAAAGACGCAATGCTCAAGCTTTCACACTTCTCATTTTAGCTTTATATGGAAACACCGTGAGCGTGTGCTTATTCAGTCTCGAGTTTAAGACATATCATTGAGCACTGGTCAGACTCAAAAATTGATTGTGTGTATTTTTGGATTTGGCCACATCGTAAGTCTTAACTCGGTGACCTGCTGGAAAAAAAAATGCCGAATTGCGTACACTATTCCCATCATTTCTTAAGGTTTAAAATAGTGTTTTATAATGGTCGGTGTTCTGTTTTATAGTGTTGAGTCATCACGATGAGTTTAAAGTGCAGCTATCTAAAGTGACTGTAAGTCTCAACAAGGCTCATCTGAAGGGCCCGAGTGCTCTAAAAGCTAATGCTTCGACATGGCATCATTGTTGCTTGTCAAAGTGACAGAAACCATAAGCAATGCAGTATAAACAAAGGAAGCAAAAGACAAGCCAAAACGTTTCTGCAGCTGGGTCAAGAATCAATGCAAGTCTGAAGACAAACAGCAAGTTGAAATGAAACAGGATTTTTTTTTTCTCTTTTTCCTCGGAGGAGAATAAAACACAGTCGTCAAGAGATCTTAGGTGCTGTCAGCCCTCAAATCGTGTCCACTTATTGAAAGAATTACTGTATGACATACTCAAAATGGGTGCACTTCAATTCCCATGGGAAGAAAGCACTACTGTAAGGCACTAGGGAAGAAATACGAGGAGGTGTCACCTTCAAAAATGTCCACCATATTGAAAAAGGCCAGAGACAGCGAGGACTTTCCACTGCCTGTCCTCCCACAAATGCCCACCTGAGGGAAAAGAAAGAGTGACAGAGAGAGAGAGACAAAGCCAGACAAAATAATGTCATCATGCCCCATCTTTATACAGCCGCAGTCTTTCATCTTCCAGACTGTTGTTATAAACCAGAAAGGTCTTTGTGTAAATAATACAGTTATCTATTGAGTGAGCATCAGAACACATCAAGAGGATAAATGTTTTATGCACTGCTGAAAGATATGCTGTATAACTAAAGGCATGGGATTGATCAAAGTGACGAGACTTTGGATGGCAAAGACACGAGGAAATAAACACTGTTGTGACAAAACTGCCAGCTGGGTGATGAAGTGGAGTGCCATTTCATTAACATGTCACTTTAATTCTGACTGAACATGGAAGCGCTTTTCTCGGTTTCAGCACTACTGCAACATTCATGTTAATGAGTTTCCTGGTTACACAAATGCACTTTTTTTTACAATATAGCACACAGTTACAGAAGCGATGGTTTATTATATCTTTTGTTTTTTATTGTTTATTATATCTGATGTCACACAAATGAAGATAGGGTTCCCTCTCAAGGTTTCTTCCTTTTATCATCCCAGGGATTTTTAACTTGCCATGTTGGCCCAGCCAGCTTACTCATTAGGGATAAACATTTATATAAATTTAAAGTTATATCCAGATTTTATGCCTTTGTGAAGCTGTTTTGGGACAATGCCAATTGTTAAGAGCACTATATAAAAATCATATTGAATTGAATTGATTTGCAATGGCTTGACTTGCATTGACTTGAATTGAACTGAACTGTATTGAACTGTACTGAACTGACTTGAATTGAACTGAATTTAACTGTTCTGAATTGACTTAAATTAAATGAATAACTTGACTTGACTTGATTTGACTTGACTTGACTTGACCTGACTTGAATTGAACTGGAATGAATTGACTTGAATTAAATTAAATTGAATTGAACTGACTTGAATAAATTGACTTGAATTGAACTGGACTGAATTGACTTGAATTGAACTGTTCTGAATTGACTTAAATTGAATGAATAACTTGACTTGAATTAAATTGAATTGAATTGAACTGACTTGAATAAATTGACTTGAATTGAACTGGACTGAATTGACTTGAATTGAATTGAAATGTTCTGAATTGACTTAAATTGAACTGAATTGACTTGAATTCAATTGAATGAATAAATTGACTTGACCTGACTGGAATTGAATTGAACTGGAATGAATTGACTTGAATTAAATTGAATTGAATTGAACTGTTCTGAATTGACTTGAATTGAACTGGACTGAATTGACTTGAATTGAATTGAACTGTTCTGAATTGACTTAAATTGAACTGAATTGACTTGAATTGAATTGAACTGTTCTGAATTGACTTAAATTGAACTGAATTGACTTGAATTCAATTGAATGAATAAATTGACTTGACCTGACTTGAATTGAATTGAACCGAATTGACTTGAATTGAACAAATCGACTTGACTTGAATTGAACTAGAGTGAATTGACTTGAATTAAATTGAACTGAATGAATAAATTGACTTGACCTGACTTGAATTGAATTAAACTGAATTGAATTGACTTGAATTGAACTGGACTGAATTGAATTTAACTGTTCTGAATTGACTTGAATTGAACTGAACTGATGTGAATTGAACTGAATCGAATTGATCTGAACTGAATTAAACTGATCTGACTTGATTTGGATAACATGAATTAAAATGAAATGAAATGACTTGATGTGAGTTGAACTGAATCACATTGCATTGAACTGATTTGAATTATAACTAAGAATTCATTTTGGGTGCCTGTATTCATTGAACCGAAACAATGTTTGTGAAATCACCAACGTAAGATTTTTAATGGGATGACACAGAAAGCCTAAGCCTTAAATGTGTATAGTAATATACTGGTATGATCCTGCGCTGAGCGAAGAACAGTGTCTCAAATAATTTTGACCCACTGACCCTCGCCATTAACCCTCTGAAAACTGGGTTACTTCCAGGGTAATTCCACTACCTTTCATTCTTCATATCTCAGCCACTATAAGGGCTAGCCATACATGCTGCATCTGGTTCTTTTTCAGAACGGTCTAGCCTAGCCAGATCGTCCATCATTTGATATAATAATACCTGCAGATCTTTTACATTAGTCTTTATATCCAGGGGAAAAAATAGTGTCTTATGATTTCTGGCAGTAGAGATCATTTTACAAGGTTGTATAGGGAACATTATCTAGTATCTGACAATATAAGAACCATGATGGTGGGATGATGGGACTCATGGTGGGATGCAGCTAGAAGACAATGTAGAAATTTGCTTTACCTCATAGAGAGGAACCTAGTATCATGGGAAAGGCTGTGTCCTGCTGTTTATTATGATATCTGGATTATGCGAGCACTTCAACCAAAAATAAAGGTTGTGAACGTGGATTGACTGTGCATCCATCTGGTTTTAAATTAAAAATATTTTTTTTCACCAATACTTCACATATGTCACATTGTCAAGCTTCTAGCTTTGTTGCAAAGGGAAAGTCATGTAGTTTCACCAGAGATGTGTTTTGAGCAATTCATCCAAAAAGAAAGGATGCGATTTTAAGGTTCATAGGGTTGATTGAAACAAACGTACCTTCTGACCAGGGTTGATGAAAGCATTGACGTGTTTGAGAACAGGTTTCAGCATGGGGTCGTATCTCACGCACAGGTCCTGGATCTTAATTTCACCATGCTGAGGCCAGTCCTCTGGAACCTGTGAGACTTCTGTGGCCAAAAAGCGGATCGTCTTGTGAGGTAACATCTGTCTCATCTTTCCTCAAAAGACTTTCTAATATTTGTATTATATTTTTAGGATTAAATATATAGGGAGTAGGGAACTATACTAAACGCTGTTTGAATTGGCCATGCAAATATTTAATGTGATTCACTGATGGCTTATAAGAAGACATGATGGAAACGCATATGAATGAGCTATCTGATAAAACCTTTAAGAACTGTCCAGACTGTTAAGTTTAATTGCCTAGTACTAGATTTGCAGGTTTGCAATGTTCTTTGGAATAATGTGAGCTCAGTCTCAACAAAAGATGACATGCGAGTGCTTTTAGAAGCTACGGCTTACTATCTTTCTATCATCACAGCTTTCTATCTCTCGGCCCAAATTCCAGAGTTTAGTCTCTTTCGCTGCTATCGAGTCTGTCATTTTTCCATTGCATCACCGAGATGGAGGAGGAGGAGGAGGGGGACGCGGATAGACAAGGACTTTCTTTGGCAGACTAATAGGCTATCACTGAAGATCCAGACATGCTCCTGCTGTAGCGTCGCCTTCTCGCCTCTCCCTCCTTATCCTCCCGACTCAACCCTCCATCCCTCCCCGGTGTCGTATGTTTACATTCACTGAGAAAGTTATTTTGTATTGCGGAAGTGGTTTATTAAGTTCACACAGCAATTCGAGAAAATGTTTATACATAGGATCATTACAAGCACACGGGTATGGCTTCCTACTCATCACGCTACCTTAGTTTGATCATGCTGTCTATAATATAACCGATCTTACCTATGGATCCCTCGTAGTTCTCCGACTCTGTGCTCAGGAAGCTATTAACCTTCTTCACCGCTGCCATCTGGACCTCCAGATCTGCCAGGTTCCTCACTACCCAGTTCAGATAATTAGTCACCTGTTCCCAACAAAATGAACACATGCACTGAATAAGAACTAGACTTTAAAACTAGATTCATATATATATATATATATATATATATAACACTTCCAGTACTGAAGCTGTTCTGGTGACTTGTGAACTTACACACAAACTTACGACCAAACTTTATGTTGTTATGCTTTTCCTTTAATTGGTTACTTATCTGTATAAACACTATTAATATATGACAAAACAGCAGCAAGACGAATGGTTAAGAAAGCAGGCTAATTATATTTAGTTAGTCTGGAAGTATTTCAGACTATATGACGCAATGTTACAGTGAAATTTCCTTTCGATTTAATGGACCGTAATTGCTTATATACCACACTCATTAGTTTTATACTTTTTTGGACATTTTGAATCCCACCTCCACCTGTTGCTAAAGTAGTTCTGACCCCTATTGTCCTTTAAAGCAAAAAAAACATTATACAAATCCTTGCAGTCTAATATATCTATTAGTGCATCTCAAAAATAAAATATAGTGGAAAATTTTCATTTTTTTCATACTTTAATTAGTTTAATTTGATTTTTTTAAACATTTTAATCATTATGGCATGTAGCTCATAAAAAGCAGAAATTCAGTATCTCAGATGATTAGGATATTTCTTTTGTGAACAGCCAGCCTTTTCAGCAATGACCTTCTGTGGCCTTGTGGAGGGAGTTGATGATCGTCATCTCCACAACTGCCAAGTCAGCAGTCTGAACCATGATTGTGGTTACATGTGAGCTACAATGAGCTACAAGCCATAATGATCAAAATAATAAAATGTTTGAATGTCTCTTGACAAGCAATGAATATAAAATATATGTACCTTTTTCAAATTAAATTATGAAAAAAATTAACTTTTTACACTATATTCAAATTTTTTTAGATGCACTGGTAATTCCATTGTGACCAGTACTGTGTGAAAGAGCATATTTGGCGCTGTTCATCACTACTTCAATCCCACTAAACCAGTACTGAGTCAGATTAGCAGTACGACACAGAGGCCATTCCAGAATAGTTTTTGGATGCTACTGAGGCCAGAGTTGAACATGGTGGAAAAAACTCCCTAATGCTCCTGTAGACACAGCATCCTCCTTGGATGGCCACTATGCTATAAGTAGGGCTCTGCTGACTGATATGAGCTTCCAGGCTGTGCAATCTCACTTTCAGAATCAATGATTTGAACTGAGCCACATCTGCCACGTCAAGCCCATAGTGTACACGAAAAAAGAATTGAATGGAAATGTAATCCGTAGCGTGTATATGGCTGTTAATTAAAGTTCTGTTTGATATATCGCATATATTGCTGTTACTTAACAGCTCTTGAACATATACAATTCTAAAATGCATGAAATTATAAGCTGCATTGTCACATAATTTACAAATAAAATGACCCAAATTAACGTTATAAATAAAATGGCGTCTCACTGTTAGAGCATATGTTAGGCCGAGTCCGACCAGACCAGGCTGGATTCCATACGAAGACATCCAGATGGCAGTGACTGCAGCTGTTAGGACAATAACAGCACCCAAGTAATCCTGAGAGGATGAAAAAACAGAGCGTTGTTAAGTCACAGAGCACTGATGAGATTCTCAGAACTAACCCAAAGCCTACCTGGTTGTGTTTTGCAGTCTGTTTATTGGGCTGTACTTACTGTTCTGACTTCTAGCCACCGGTTGGCAGCAGAGAGGAAGAGGTAAGCTATGTTGTTGGTGTCAGTCAGCTCCAGCATTCTCTGCCTGAAGCGTGCCTCATGCCTGACATAAGAACAATCAGCTGCTTGAAATAGAACTATTACGTACTTCTCTCGTCAAACTCTTAACTCCGGCATGAAAGTGCAGTGTTAAAGTTTAAGACTATAAATGTGTATAGTGGAAATGTGAGTTTTACTTATGGATAGTGGTATAAAACTGATATAGCCCCATTTTCATCCTAATTTGTTCACATTGTTAATCCTAATTCCTGTCTACTATCCAGCTCTGCTATCATATGACAGCTAGGAGCTAGAGAAGATGATGTGCTTCATCTGAGAGCAGATACATAACAGCATAATGCCCTCAGAGGAATGTGTTATCTATCCCCTTCCATATACGTGAGGACAAAGAACCCCATGGTTATTGGTTATTGTTGCACTGATTGACACACTGCAGTGGCATCATAAAGAATACGGGACAATGGATTATTTTTAATGGTGCATATACAATGCAACTGTAAGGCATGGTTCCATTACTGTTTCCTCCATAAATGGCTGAGAAGTACATGTAAATCTGTAGGGAGGTGGATTTTTTTTTAGCTCCCAGAGCACTGACCTGAATGCTCGTATAGTAGTGAGGCCTTCTGCAGTCTCCGAAAAATGGCAGAGCAAAGGAAGCTGAGTGGAGTCATCCAAGTCCTGCAGATCTCTGAGGCAGATGAGAGGTAGAAGAGAGTGCAAGGTAAAAATGTTGTGAAATCTTAACACGGACTTCTGAATTTCTAGATCCAAACTCACTTTGATGCAACCCGGAAGTACTTCTGGATGAAGTAGAAGGCCACTCCGAGGGGAACCAGGGCAATCAGGAAAGCCGGTGTAACGAAAGCGATGACGCCAATGGCCGAGAGACAGAGAAGTGTGGATCGAGTGAGGGACTCCAGTGTAGGAGGAATGTGCTACAGTAAGAGCAAGTGTGAGAGACACAGAGAGAGGGCAAGAAATTAAGATTAGCACTAGCATGTTACTTTTCTGCATGTCACAGCACACTGAGACAGGTACTCTCTGAGCTAAAGCCTGTAGTGACACCTCCATGTGACAGTCCTCATGCCTCAGAGGACAGAGCATCAATGTGTTTAAAAGCATAAAAACATAAAAGACCTGCTGGTTGTTTCTTACCTGATCAATAATGTTGGTGTCTGCAGAGAAACGGTTGAGAATTTGACCAAGTGGGGTAATGTCAAAGAATCTGACAAGGGCAGAAATAAGAAAAAATATGATTAATGTTGTTAGAGGACAACACATAGGTGTCTTCTGTATTATTATTCTGGTGGTAAGACAGCAGACTGCATTCCTCCATTCTACAGTAATCTTATCAATAAGGTTGATAACCCCTGCCTCAGTTTAACAGATGCAGCTTTCTCGAATGAGTGACTCTTTACACTGAAGTACCAGAAAAACTGGTATACCAGTTAATACTTGGTAGGTCCCCCACGGGATCTTGGAGGGAACGTTGCACAGTCCTCACGCTGATGTTAGTTGAGGCCTCACCATTGAATACTGATGTTACGTGAGGCAGTTTTGCATGACTATCATGTGAAGCCATACTGCTGACGTAAGTTCCAGGTGTTGCTGGAATTCTTGTAGTCATGGTACAGCTTTGTAATGCTCATGGGTGAAATACACAAAATTTGCAACAAAATGCTACGACCCATCTCATGAGCCCAACTATTAAACCGCTTTTAAAATCGCAAATTCATGATAACTTGCCATTCTCATGGTGGAAACAGCTGTAGAATCTTCCATAGATGTCCATTGCTTTATATACACACTGGCGGATGCAACCAATAGGTGCACAAGACATGGATTTTGCAGTTTTTCTGGTACTTCAGTGTATTGTTTCATAAAAATAAACAAAAAAACTCAGAGAGCACATAACTCTACCAAGGCCATATATACAACAACCCCAGGTCATTTTTGTCCAATCTAACAAAAATAATGCGTGCATCCATACCATGAAATTATGGAAATGGCCAAATTTAAGGGGTTTCTTTCTTGGCCAATGCTACACCCTTCCACCAAATTTCATGCCAATCTGCAATGTAGTTCTTCCAAACCAACATACAAATGGCACCGAAAACAAAACTTCTTTGGCGGGGGTAACAAATAAATGATTCCAGATTGAATAGCACCCAAACATGCATATGTATGTATGTATGTATGTATTTATGTATGTATGTGTGTGTACCTAAGAGGTGCATGGATGATCTTGTCGAGTAAGTTATGGTGCAGATTAGTGGCAGCAGCAAGACCCAAAAACTCAACAGTCAGAGAGGTGATAAGACAGAGGACTATTCCTGCTCCACAGAGAATAATGAATACTGGCAAATAGGCTTGATGCTGTGGGAAACAACAACACACAAAATCCTAGCAAATCAAAATGATGCAATTAATACATAAAGAACATAAACATGTATATATAAAGGTACATACAGTACATGGACTTTTCTCCATATTACACCCAATCAGCTTATTCATGATGTTCACCTCACCTTAGCATTTTGCATGGTACTGTACTCCTGAGTGTCGTTGGTGGTGTTGACATGTAGGTTGATGATCATATCACTGTTATTACTTGTCCATGCTGCCAGCCAGTAATCAATAGCCACCATGACAGAGTGCTTGGCCAGCTTGCACGCGACCATCATGAAAACCAAGAGAAATCCGCTGGAGGACAAATAACACCAGCAAACCCTCCATGGGATTTTTGAACGGCGGCTGGTGGTAGTGGACATGGTGTCGTCGTCATCTTCCTCCTCTTGCTCTTCTGTATAAAATAATTCAAATAAAAATAAATTGTATGATAAGACACGTTTGAGTCTTGGAAGAACCTTTGAAAACCGTAGAGTGAAGAAACAACCTTCGTCTTCATCGTCCGTTTGGATCTTGGCTTCCCTTGAATAGAAGGCTCTTCTCAGTGTTTTCCTCTCAAGAGTAGTCTGACTCTCAAAATCTGTGTCCTGGAATATATCAACAGTGACGTCACATCTTGGAAAGCCCACAAGCAGCAATAAAATTTCATTTGCACGTTCAGCAGCATTTTCTGTCCAAGCACCAAACTAAAGATGCTGGGTGCAAGGTTAAATGGATGTCTGGGGTATAAGTGAAGTAGTCTGACCTTCTCCAGCTCCTGGTCCTGCCTGTTCATGAGAGTCTTCCAGTGCTCATAGAGCTCCACGTCATGTGTCTGAATGTCCTTCAGTGTCCCTTCTCTCAACACTGAGCCGTCCTTCATTGCTATGATCTGATGAGCACCAGAAAGTCATAAACAACCCTTAAAGAATAAAGGGTGTAACATACAAAGTGTCAACATTACTATAACTATAACCTAGGGCTGAAGTTAATATCAATCAAAATGACCATTTTTTTTAATGCTTTGGTAGATATTGGTTCCTTTCCTTAAAGTTAGCTAGTGACCCCGCAAAACATGAGCAGGGTAATAGTTTCAAGCAAGTTTGACAAATATTTTCCACAAGCTACTGACACTGACCCAGTCTGCATGAATGAGGTACTGCAGTTTGTGTGTAACTAGGACCAAGGTGCGCTTATCGTCCTGCAAGAACTTCAGAATGCCCTCCTGCATGAGATGGTCACTCAGATGGATGTCCAGAGCAGAAAAAGGGTCATCCTACAGAGGGGAAAAGATGCATATTTCTGACACTTTATTTTCTCAGGTTATATGAGAGAGATACATAGTGAATCTGCAGCCGGTGACAGTCCTTCTTAAACAATAACCGTTCCAAGGCTCATTGTATTGTTTAGTCTATTTTATTCCTTTACGTCATTAAGGATGTGTTATCTGGGCATAATTAAGATGCTGAATTTAAGGACTACGGTTATTATGTGGTGGGCTGGGAAGATATCAGGAAAGACATTTCAATAGCCATTATCTGATTGAAAACTGTAATAATGAGGCTTTTTTTCCCCATAGCATTAAAGCAGGAAAGAATCCAATTATTTCTTTACATTTGCCCTTGAGAAAATCACACTGACTACACAGACTGACTATATTTAAGACCATATTTGTTAAGCTGATTCCTTACACAATGTGATTTTTCTAGAATGATTGACTAGGCGAGATTAAAGGAGACCTCTTATATGGATTTCCTATAAGTTAATACAGTTCCCTGGGGTCTTAATGAAATGTCTGTGACATTCTTTAGTCACAATACCACACTGATCAATACTATAGTTTTCTTTTCGCCTTTTCTAAAACAGCTCTTTCCAAATTACATGACATAGATGCCACAGTGGCCAATAGGAGTGAGGTCAGCATGCTGACCGACGTGTCCGCCATTTTGGACACATGACGCCTAGCCATTTTTTCAGAATAAAAAGCCTTATAATGTTTCAGTAGATGATCAACAGAATGTGGAGTCCAAAAAGTTTTGGCTTCTTACTTTGAATCTCAAAATTTGGGCTATAATAACTGCTCAAGGAGTGCATTTATATGTCATCAGTAATCAAAAAAACATTTTATTTCCACAACATCCCACGTTGAACTGACTGAAACACACACAAACAGATTTTTGCCTACTTATTTTGGGACATTGCCATCAAAAATAAAGATTATCCACTTAGCTACTCTGTTGTCTGAGGCTGGAAGCCGATGGTCTGTATAGCCTATTGCAGTACATTTCACACAACTGTGACATAATGCTGGAGCATGGAGCCCATTTGCAAATGTGATTCTCAAACCATGGAATATTCAGATGGGAAGGAAGGGGGTGTCATTCCAGTGATTTTCTAGTTATATAATAAGTGATATATTCTGAAACTGAGCATTTAAGCCCATGTTTTCTGAAATGGGCAGTGTATATAGAACTGACCAAGTGTTCATGTTTCAAGATTTGTGGTTTGTTAGGCATACCAGAAACTCAGTTGTAAGTGCAAAGGGAATTTTTCATAATATAAAAATGCATTTGTGCATTTGTTTAAAAGTTCAATTATGTTATAGGGAAAATAATCAAGTTTTGGTCAAACCCAAAGACTTGCTTGCTGAAATTCAGCCACAGTTATATTTGATGGGTTTTCCTACACCACAAAACCTGTATATATCTGCAATTTCTTACCAGAAAAACAATGTTGGTGTTCTGATACAGCGCTCTGGCCACACAGATCCTCTGTCTCTGGCCTCCACTGAGATTTATTCCCTGAATGGTATCACACAAAATGTATTTCAACAATTAAACCCCATGACCTGATCATCAGCAGTCTTGCAGCACTCAAAGTCATAGCACAAATCTCTCTAAAGAGATAAAGAGAAAACTTAGAGAAATAACTCGTCTTTGACATTTTTGTCTCTTACCCTTTCTCCAATTTCAGTCTGGTCCCCGAAGGGAAGGAGATCAATATCTGGCTGCAGTGAGCAGGCATCAATCACATCCTTGTATCTGTAAGATCAAATCAGAAGGAAGGAGTTACATTTCTACTAACCAAAGGATTTTAATTAAATGCACACGTCTCTGTACAAATAAATAGAAAATGTCAACAATGTCATTTTGAGTGCTTTGAACTCCATTACTCGGTTACTCAGTAACGAAGCATGTTTAAGGAAGGAGCTCTCACCTCTGCCTGTTGAAAGGACTTCCGAATGTAATGTTCTCCTCTACAGTAGCATTTAGCAGCCAAGACTTCTGAGCTGCATATGCCACCGAGTTCCTGTTCTTACTGTAAGGAAAAACAAAGATTGCGTAAAAGTGAACAATGGTCCAATTATAAGGCAATAATGACCACAACACACCAAGGGTTAAGAAAATGAAGAAATCCACAAGTTAATGATGATTAAAAAATGCAGGGAGTCAAGTCCCTGGCAATGACTGACGAAGTGGACCGGGTTCAAATGAATTTGAGTGGGCGGTACAGATTTCCTGTAGATCGTATCGTTTTAAGAATTCCTGAAATATTATAATTGTAGCTCTGAGATGCCATGTCAAGATTAATTATGAGTTGAAATGGGGTTTTTGTGGTTTATAAGTGGCAATAAACACTTTTATATATTTTTTTATATATTTATCAAATACTTTGTCTCCATGTCTTCATGGCTTGCTTTTATACTTTTATTGTTTTATAAATTAGCATAAAAAGCAAGTTCACATCAAGAATAATGTCATAAAAATCTGCACCAAAGAGTTGGCAATTAAATAGAAGGAAGAAATTTATTTTTACCCATGCTGTCTCATTAAGGAAGGAAAAAACATTTGAAAGACAAGTAATGCAACAATAGATGCATTAGAACAAAGATAATGGAAATTTTAATAAAGTATCCAAAGTAAGTTAAAGACTGAAATTAGAGCTGCTGCATGAGCAACTAAAGAGCCTATGGGCAGTAAGAAGCAAGTTACACATGTAACTCTGGCTCAAAGATAACCACCAGAGGTGGTGTTTAAACACATGCATTCCTTCTTGTGCACATGCACAAGCATGAATAGGCTTAGCATCATAGAATAGCATCACCAATGGCCAGATGCCCCTGGAATCTTCTTGCAGAGTAGTAGTTTAATATATATCATAGCATCACCAATGGCCAAATATCCCTGGAATCTTCGTACAGAGCTCCTACTGGTGCTTTGTCAGAGGGAACCCTGTCACTATTTCATAACACACCCACCAGGGTGTTTAAACACTTGGAAACCTATACCAATGTGTCATCCTAATTACTATTGAATTACTGGAAGGACACTCGGATATGATCACTGCAGTTCTTCAAGGGGCGATCTTGATCTTATAGAATCCAGAAAATGTGCATGGTGAAGACAGAGGCATGGACTTCCTGGGGTGGCAAATATATCAGTACTTCCCATGAGGAGAAGATGCTTCCCTGGCAGTGGCATTTCATAACATGGCCCAGAGGTCTAGTTCGCCTGGATGATTCCTACCACCTGACATGCCAGTACTTGATGCCATGTCTTTCTGGCATGACAGATGAAAATATCATCTGATGATCAAACTGCCACAGTCCACTCCATGTAGTACTACAAAGCACCAACAGGGCATAATATGGATTATTTACCAGGTTTTCCTCTGTGGAATTCTACAGGGTGGGCCATCTATGTGGATACACCTAAATGGATATACCATCGTGGGCCAGTTGAATGGCCACTAAGGTATCCTGATCTCACCTCCTTAGACTTTTATCGGGAGACCTTGGTGGCCATTCAACTGTCCCATGACGGTGTATCCATATAGATGGCTCACCCTGTACATGGTCAATAAAGTGATTTACATGAGTGGGTGTTGTGGCGTAAGGCCATTGGGTTTCTTCTGCATGGCTTCCACCCCAACATATGCAGATTTCTGAAGCCTGTAGCTCTCCTACACTTCTTGCTGAAGTGACTGCCAGAAAGAAAGAGCTCTTCAGAGAAGTCCATTGCCATTTTAACACCCTGAATATGCAGACTAATAAGAGGAGGACCTCAGGGTGTATAACACAAGGGTTTGATGGGGATGATGGAATGGAACTTTGGGGGAAAAGGTATGTTTTCCCATTCAGAAGAGTTGTGACATGTTTATGGGCACCTGGTAATTATCCATATCACAACCATGCACAGCACTAGCTAATACATTCACGTACATATACTAGCATAACCGAATATTTGTACTTATCTAGTTCTTGCAGAAATCTTTGTGACCAAGATGATGCACAGGATTTGTCCAATGGAGTGTGCACCAGAATCTGGGTCAGAGCCTTTGGCCTGCAATTCTGACTGAGAGGCCATATCCATAGGGGCAGGTGCCCTGGCCAAGGGTAACAAATCAATAACACAAGGCAGTAGATCAGGGGTCTTTTTGAAAGCATGGTAAGGCTGCAGGCTTCTATCTATCAAGTATGCCCCCTATTTGTCTGAATTGAAAGCCTGTAGTCACACCAGCCTCTGCAGATAAGACTGAAGACTCATACAGTAGATCTGCCTAAGGGGAAGCCACCGAGTTATCCATCCGTCACTGAGGTCAGCACAGGGAATAATGGTCTTGCTGGCCATTTTGGAACCACATGCAGGACTGTGTTGGTAGAATCAATAGTTGTGGATCCTGACCTAATGGACTGTCCTTCACTAAATATTTGCAATTAATCAAAATGGTCATCCATATGCATGTGAATACAGATTAGTATATACAGTATACACAATTAGCCATTGTTTATAGTGCTAATAATTTATCTTATACAAGAGCTTAAATCTGCCAAACTAATCCAAACATGTCGCTCAGTTCTGTATGAAAGACTCCCAACATTTTATGTACACCATCACACGTCAAATCTCGATGGATATTTTACACAATGCATCAAAGAATGGATGGTTAGAGACATGGATGTATACATGAACGGACCATTGCACTTCTGTTATACAAATAAATACCTCCGTTCCTCGTAGGAAAAATCTGTGTCATACTCGCTGTTGGCAAGGGTCAAAACATCATTTGGTGAGTCAGAGAAATCAGAAACTTAGTAAGATATTTAAAGACCACATTCACACATCCTCATGCTCTCTTATTATCCAAGTCTTGGTTTACTGATTGTTCTCAGAGCAAACCCAGATCCCATAATAACACACACAAACACACAAGTGTCTCCAAATCATCTGAGGATAATATAATTCTTCACGGTGACAGTAACAACTGTAACCTTGGGAAGGATGATCGAGAAACTGTGTGTGTATGTGTGTGCTCACATGTGCATAAACAGTTTTATGGAATACCTTATGCAGCCATCATGGAACATCTCAAAATCAGGAAGTCTGATTGAGTGTAGCATTGCAGGAAGACAAAGACAGAGAAAGACAAAACATATAGGAAGAGAGTTAGCTGGTAGCCCACTGGGACACAGAAAACTCTGCAAGGACAATGACATTCTCCTCTTCCCTCTGCTCCAGCATGACTATGAAGTATGGAGTGTCATTGTGTTGTAAAGAAATATCGCATCATATAATACTGTTCAGTGTACAAGCACACGAATCAGAAATTCAGCATAGCCTGGCTATGATCTGGGTTGAAACATGCTAGTAAGTGAACAATGTGTTCCGAAGTTCTAACAAATTAGATGGTAAATATTTTTTAACTACATGAGATCATAACCTGACCAAACGTAGGCTGTACGATGATGTAATGCAGCACAAGAAAAGCACAAGGCAAGACAAGGCAAACTTACAGACTTTGTGTGACACTGTTGAACTTGGCAAATGCTAATCAGAGACCATCTCCAGTATGGACTGAAAGATGGAGGCATGAGCATTCTTACCAGTGACAGGAAACAAAAAAGAACACCAACAGTATTAGTAATAAGCACTGACTGGAACAGGACTGAATGATTACATGAACTGGTAAACTGCTACAAACTAGAAATGTACAAACCGGCCCAAAAAACGCATGCAAGAAAATGCATTCTTCCCATCTTAACCAGAACAAAGATCAAGATGGAGCCTACACACCAATTCATAAGTGCACACAAAATGGATGTGCGAAATGTTCGCTTGCACGAATAGCATCGTTGATTAGCTCTGGATATTAAGACATGCGTTTCCCAAACTCCCTGAGACAACAAGGTAAATCCGATTTAAGATTCTTACTTGCTCCAATAGACTTTTCCACTGAGAGTCTGCATCTCGCCCAGCATGGCTAACAGCAGCGAGGATTTGCCACAACCCACCTGGCCTACAATCATGGTCAGCTGACCTGCAGAGCACCAGCACAATGCAATTCAGTACACAGTTAGAGTAATTTACATTTACATTTACATTTACGGCACTTGGCAGACACCCTTATCCAGAGTGACTTACATTTATCTCATTTATACAGATAAGCAGTTGAGGGTTAAGGGCCTTG
>JAOVVG010000015.1:2791916-2803343 GCA_028566375.1 Leptodoras nelsoni
GATATATAGATAGATAGATAGATATAGATAGATAGATAGATATAGATATGTGATATATGGAAATTGTTGATGATGCATGGAAAACTTAAGAGCTTGTTCACAGGAACTGAGTAATGAGTAAAACAGTTAGTGATATGGTAAAGCTTTCTGCAAGGTTATGTTTATTTAATGTCTCAGGGTTTCATGGTAAAATGTCAGTTCTGTATTGTTAATTTAAAGAGAAAGAAGAGAGAGCCTTGTAAGGGATGAACTGTGTAGCTGTTATAGAGTGATAACTGATTATTACTGATGTTCAACAATGGCAATTTGCTATCATATGATGGGAATAAAACACTTTGTGGTTTGCAGGACAGTTGCTTCTCATCAGGCTACATCACACCACTTTCCAGTGTTATTTATTTAAGGATTAAATAGTTGGAGTAAGATGTTTAATCATGTTAGGTATGTTAGAAATAGCTGCTTGACTTCTGTTCTCTCTTCTCAGACTCTGCAGGTGCTGGTCCATGGTGAAGGTCCTGATGTAACCCCAGTGAAAGTGCTGAACTGTGACACCATCTCCCAAGTGAAAGAGAAAATCATTGACCAGGTTTACCGGAACCTTCCCTATTCCCAGAGACCGACTGTAGAGAGTGTTGCTTTGGGTAGGTTTACATGCAGTTAATCTCCCCTGCATAGCTTAGAATGTGGAAGTGTGATGTAACGCGTGTATTTTCTGTCCGTACTGCAGAATGGCGTCCCGGCTCAACAGGCCAAATTCTGTCTGATATGGATTTAACGTCTCAGAAGGAGGGCAGGTGGAAACGTCTCAACACTCTGGCACATTACAACGTGGGTGCTAAAATAAAACTGTTCTGTACATGAAGTAAATATGAAAGAATTGTTATTGATGTCTGGACTGCTAGTTCAGTGACAGTGTGTACTTTTTATTTATTATTATTATCGTAATTAATTGCACCTAACAACCTGGAACATTGTATTACAGTATTACAGTCATTTACCACCAATCTTAATGACTCTATTGGTTTGCATGTGTTTTTTTTGTTAGGTACGAGACAATGCCACTCTTGTTCTGTCGAGAGTTCTTCACACACAACAGTCTTTCGACCAGAATCAGGAGAGCCATGAAGAAAGTGGGTTTGCCTTTTTTGCTTTCTGTAGATTTGGGGTTATCACGGTGCACAGATACAAATATTATGCTTTTGGTATGCCAAAAAAAAAAAGAACTATGATGCATGTGATTAGTACTGAAGTGATCCCTTCAAACAGATCATCCCATAATGTCAGATATTCTAGCAACATAGAAAGATCTAAAAGAATAAGATCTGCCTCACTTACTGATGGATCCCCAGCCACTGCAACATTACAGGTAATGAAAAGGCAGTCAAACTGGCAAAAAAATAAATAAATAAAGAAGCAGCTGAATAGGAGATCACCTGAGGAATCACCTTAACTCAATCGGTGAAGCACCATAAACTCCAGCTGAATACCTGAATTGACAGGATGATCCCAAAAGAGGCGTCCTGTTTCGGCCTGGTGTCCCATGCAGGTGCATTCCCATCTTGCTCAGTGTTCCCAGGCTTTGTAGGCTTTGTATCCACTTGGACCAGTGCTGTTATTAAGGCGAGGGAGGACGTAACCAGTAATCAGGGAGCGTATTATTGTGCATTCCTTTATGTTTTAGTTTGCCTGTGCCACCATACTGCACATGTTTGGCATGTGTAAACCATACTGAACGTATGCTGCTTGACTTTTCAGGAAGTGCTCTGCTGGAGGATGAAAAAGTGTTCCACCTGGTACGGCCGGCAGACGAGCTGGATGAAGTGAAGTCCAAGAGGGGCAGCATGAAAGACAAAGCCCCCATTAAAACCATCACTGAAATCTACCTGACCAGGTTGCTGTCCATGAAGGTAAAATACAAAAGTGTGATTAATTGCTTAAAATAAATCATTGCTTGCAGATTTAGTTAAAGCCACATAGGACAGCTATTACCAATTATGGTAAATGTTCAATTTACAACAAATTGCAGTATATACTGAAGTACCAGAAAAACTGGTACAGGAGCCTATGCAAAATACAGCCTATTCAACACCACCTAAGCAATAGACATCTATGGAAGCTTCTAAAGCTGTTTCTGCCATGAGAATGGCAATTTATCATGTTTTTGAGATTTTTATCATGGTTTAATAGTTGGAGCTTGTGAGATGGGTCATAGCATTTTAGAGGTAGAAGAAAAGTTAGATTTTTCATGTACTAGCATTTCAAGGGTGTACCGTAACTACAAAAATTCCGTAAAAAGTCTCTGGGTGAACGTGAGCAGCGTCGGCTGGCAAGAATCGTTTCATGTAACATCGGAAATCAATGCTGGGGCCTCAATGAACATCAGCGTGAGGACTGTGCAACATTCCCTCCAAGAGTATTAACTGCCAGTTTTTCTGGTACTTCAGTGTATAATCACTAAAAAAAAAATAATTTTACGAGAATGGAAGCACTGTAGATAATGAACCAGAGACGTACTAGATGTGAAATAACTCAATATCAGTATTCATATTTTGTTGGTGCAGAAACCGTTATTGCAGTTCAAAAAAAAAAAAGGCTGAGGCAGTGAGTCAGACTGCTGAAAGTATATGAAGATTAAAGTGTGTGTGTTTGTGCGTGTGTGTTACAGGGCACGTTGCAGCAGTTTGTCGATGATTTCTTCCGCAGCGTGTTGTGTTCGGGAGCTGCGGTCCCTCCAGCTGTCAAGTACTTCTTCGACTTCCTGGATGAGCAGGCACACAAACATGACAACGTAGACGAGGAAACCATCCACATATGGAAGACCAACAGGTCCATACAACCGCATTCATAATGTCACACTGACTGTAAATCAACTTCACAACACTCCCAGGTTTCCTGTCATTCTCCCTGCCTTTTTCAAAACAACTCCTGTTCACTTCATCACCCTCCCTTTCTTTCTGAACTTCTTGGCAGCCAGCACTTGTTATATATATATTTTTTTTCTTAAGCAGTCTGTCTGAAACATTCTTGGGTCTGTGCAGCTTTTTGTGGAAGATCCCAGGCCATACAGGCTTACAGGCTACATCATACAGGCTTTGCTTTACCAGTGCACCTATTAAGATTGACAGGTGAAGACTGTGTCAGAATCTCTCTTGGGTCCAATTGTCCTACCTCAGTGTAGATGATGTGCAGATGCAGTCGATTAAATAGGAGGCACTGCTTCAGTGATGACTCGGAACCAAAAGGAGGTAATTGCCTCCTGTGGTAATGCAGTTTGTGTGAAACAGACTAGGTCATTGGTATTAAAAGTTTTCTGAGCAAGTTAGATGTAATGTATAATATTGTAGCACTGAGAGGTCCATAGAAACAAATGCAAAATATATATATATAAATATATATAGATTTGATATATGGAAATTGTTGATGATGCATGGAAAACTTAAGAGCTTGTTCACAGGAACTGGACAGAATCAGTAAATATTATTATATTAAAAACCTGTTCACTTAATGAGTAAAACAGTTAGTGATATGGTAAAGCTTTCTGCAAGGTTATGTTTATTTATGGGGCAGTCATGGTCTTGTGGTTAGGGTGTCTGCCCCGTGATCGGAAGGTCCCAGGTTTGACTGACAGGACTTTGAGCAAGGCACCTAACCCCCATTGGCTCCCCGGGCGCGGTGGCTAAGGCACACACTAGTGTGTGTTCACTGTATGGATGAGTTAAATGCGGAGATCCAATTTCACTGTGTGCAAGCACAAGTGACAAAAATGTCTGACTTTCACTTTCATTTAATACCTCAGGGTTTCTTGGTAAAATGTTCTCCGCAGCTCCTTCTCATTTCTCATTTTTTAAAATTCATGTAAGGATTGTTGCCAGGTAATTTCCCACATCCATTTTGACCCTAAGAGTCGGGGGAAATTTCTCAGCACTCTGGCGTTAGTGCTATTAATTAATATTAGTGTTATAGGATAATATTAATGTGGTGTTTTTGGTCTTATTTGTGACGTCAAGCGGATTCCTGAAGGCAGTAGACATGTCTGACTTGGTAATGTCATCATCTGGCATTACAAGCAGGACTGTTTCTTTGTGAATAGACGGTCTGAAATAGCTAGACTTTGGTTTTGATGGAGAAGACATTATATTGATTGTGAATATAAAATAAGGACAGAAATGACACAAGTGCAGTGTTGTGTAACATATAAACAGGTTTAAAGAAGTGCTTTATTAGAGCTTGTGGTAGTGCACTAGGCAGTTTTATAGACATTGTGAAACAGCAGCTTTACACAAATCCAGATGTAGATTGTATCCCTGATGAGCAAGCCAAAGACACGAGGGCACACGGGGACAACGGCATCCTTCCACTGCACCTTTAAATGTAATGCACAGGGTGGGCCATCTATATGGATACACATCGTGGGCCAGTTGAATGGCCACCAAGGTCTCCTAATCTGACCCCCTTAGACTTTTATCGGAGACCTTGGTGGCCATTCAACTGGCCCATATATCCTATATACACCTATATCCATATAGGTGTATCCACATAGATGGCCCATATAGGTGTATCCATATAGATGGCCTATATAGGTGTATCCACATAGATGGCCCATATAGCTGTATCCATATAGATGGCCCATATAGGTGTATCCACATAGATGGCCCATATAGGTATATCCATATAGCTGTATCCATATAGATGGCCCATATAGGTGTATCCATATAGATGGCCCATATAGGTGTATCCATATAGATGGCCCATATAGGTGTATCCATATAGATGGCCCACCCTCTACTGTAAATGTAATGCTGTGTGCGTATGTGTGTGTGTGTGTGTGTGTGCAGTTTGCCCCTGAGATTCTGGGTTAACATCCTGAAAAACCCCCACTTCATCTTTGACGTGCACGTGACCGAGGTAGTGGATGCCTCGCTGTCCGTTATTGCCCAGACCTTCATGGATGCCTGCACTAAAACCGAGCACAAGCTGACCCCGGTGAGCGCCAGCAGCAGGAAAATGATTAGTAAAGAAGTGCCACTAAACAGTCATCCAGTGAACACTTTAACTTAGTTCTTTAACTTATTTTTATTTTCTTTCTTTTTTCCTTTCATAGGAGTCTCCAAGCAACAAGCTCCTCTATGCAAAAGAGATTCCTACCTATAAGAAGATGGTGGAAGAGTGAGTGTAGATCCTGATTTTGTTCTTAAGCGTGTTGTGCGTAACTTGCTGGTAACCCTGGTAGATTTCATAAACATCACATTGTCTCTCTCCATATATTAATGTATATCTATCTGTCTATCTGTCTATCCTACCTTTTCGTTTTGATCCTGCAGTTATTACAAAGGCATCCGTCAGATGGTGCCAGTGAGTGACCAGGACATGAACACACACCTGGCTGAGATCTCACGGGTGAGTGTGCGCGCGCGTGTGTATGAGAATCTGGGCACATTCTTTAGAAAGCCTGGCATTCACTCTCTCTCTCTCTCACTTACCCATCTATCTGTTTGTTCAGTCCCACACAGACAAACTGAACACCCAGGTTGCCCTGCACCAGCTGTATCAGTATGCCAGCAAGTACTACGATGGAGTAAGTTTCATTCCGGTTCCATTCAGGGAAGCGCTTTCTTTTAAAGCAAGGAATCAAAACACAGTGAAGCATGCCGCTGTAGGAAAATATCACATCGGATCAGATGGTTATTACCCTGAAGCTGATTATTTTCTGCATGTCCTGAAGTGTTTCATTCCTCTTATACCGCAGCATTACACTCAGAATGTATTATTTATTAAAGAATGAGGCTAAACACAGCATTAAAAACTCTAAATAAAGACATTATTGAGTTCTGCATTATTGAGTCAGTACAAAAAGCACACAAAAATGTTTGTATGTCAGTAATGAAAGCAACACATTACATAAGAGAGCATTTTCAGACAAAAACATAATGAAAGCTGCTGGGTTTTGCATGCAATAAAAAGAAGTAAGTGTGACTGGCCAAGTCTCCAGAAGAGCTGTGGCAGATTCTCCAAGATGCTCAGTAAAACGTACAGATAATTACAATGAAGAAGTCTTAATAAGGCACACGCAAAGATGCCTTCCATGTTATAATAATGATGTTTATACATAAACACTACTAAATAAAGTGCAGTAAGCTGTATTAAACTACAGGAACTACAGGTACAATGTGTGCAGGTTTATAAGGAAGTGTTACTGAGTGTCTTGGAGAATCTGCCACAGCTCTTCTGGAGACTTTGTTGTCACACTTACTTCTTTTTATTGCATGCAAAACCCAGCAGCCTTCATTATGTTTTTTTGTCTGAAAAGTGCTCCGTTATGTAACGTGCTGCCATCGCGTTCATCAAGTTTCCGAGCTGTCGGTATAGCAACAGTAACATACTGGAATGAGCACACTGTCATTATAAACCTTGCTGCTGTTCTAGAAAATTCTGAAAGTTCAGAACAATGTAGAAACACCAAATAATAATCATTTCATCTCTGCCACGTCGATTCCTCACATGCATTTTTCTGTTCTGTTATGCAGATCATCGCGTCACTAGAGGATGACCCCACAGCCCAGAGTAAGCAGCTGACCCTCAGACTGCAGCAGATTGCAGCCGCACTGGAGAACAAAGTCACCGATCTTTAGTCTCCAAGGTCAGAGCACAGAAGACCCACGTCCACAAAACCTCACTGGGTCCTAGAGATGAACGAACCCATTTGAACGAAAAGATACAGAAGACTTGGCGCAGCCTATATCACATTATTGTCACTCATTTGTTCCTTTTCTTCGGTATGCGGCAGGAGCGGTCCAGCCTGAACGAGCTGTAAAAAAAAAAGAAAAGAAAGAAAAGAAAAAGACTGATTATGGCTGAAATCCTGCCTCTTGATGGTACAGATGCATCCCAGCTCTTCGCTATGATAATTAGTATCCGTTTTGCAGTTCCAGTAATAATCAGATTATGAAATTAAAATAGTATTATATGTATATATTTTTACACAGAATGGATTTTATCGTCATTTCGGTTTCATAGCCACTACTTTTTCCAGATTGATCACCGGCGTGGTCACAGAGGTCACTTCCTGTCCGATCTGCATTGCTACAGTCTCACGGTTTAGCGTTTCTGTAATCGTCTTCACGGCTTGCTTTTACGTTTCCGTGGCATCCGCTTGTGTTGCTGAATTCTACGTCCGTGTCCACTTTTTTGCCCTTTTGGGAATGCAGGGCTGAGGCTAGTGTAGTTGCTAAGAGACGTTAGATGAGGGGTGTTTAATACAGCAAGAGGTGCTCTTAGTCATGTTTTTTATGTTTTGCTGTTTTGCGAATAGCCAGCAAATGATGTTTTTCTGAACTGACTCAGAGTCTTTACTCGCTATGTTCCATAACAAAAAGTATTCTTTTGTGTCGAATAGATTTTATTTTCTTTTTAAATTGCAGCTGCTCACCATACTTTAAAGTGTCAAATTTAAGTGCCAATCCATTTGCATGTTTTATAGCACATTTTGCTTTTTATTCATGCGCTGCAGCACATGGCTTCCTTTTGGCACATGAACACACCATTTTTATATTTTGAACCGCCAACACATGACACGTGACAGACTAGACTTTGTGGTATTGTGTCGTCCTAAAGTTTAAAGACGCCGTTGCGAACATTTTGACCTTGGATTGTGTCAGGGACGTTTGAATGTTATCGCTTTTACCATCTGTTTCTCTTTTCAGTGTGGTTTATTCCGAATTAGCTTTGATTAAGAATGATTCATTGATTAACTGATGGAATGAATAACGTAGTTAAATAAGGCCTTAGTGACTATCGTGAAAACTGTGCAATTCTTGAGCTGTTTGAATTGTGGTGTATTAGGTTTTTTTTTTTTTTTTTAGAGATGACCAAAGTTTAAAACTGTCTTGTGCTTTTTTTATGCTTAAGTTCCTTTTAAAGTGAGATATCATCAGATAGGACCACAGAAAGGTAGTTGGTGATTAAACTCATTATAAATGAGCCCCCCCCCCCTTCCTTAAACGTACGGTACTATATTATGTTCCTTGTGATTGTGCCCTGACTCAAACATGCCATGCACTACGTGTTAATCTATCATGTCAATAATGTAAATGTATTTTTAGTACAGGACGACGTATTTTCGCCAGACTTCAATGTTTTTCCTCTTCCTCCCTCCTTCAGTTCCTGTTACATTCCAAATGTGAGTGTTGCAGAGTCATGAAGCTTCTTTTCTGCCTTTCTTGACCAGAATGTGCCTTAAAGACAACCAAGTAATAATAATCCTATACTGTATGTGGTGATTCGAGCTGAAGTAAAAACTGCAATAGTGACTCGCTCCGATTTTTTTGTACAGTAGCACGTTTATGTTGTGCATTTATGAGAACAGATGTGCCACTATGGTTTACTTAATGCTGGTAAATGTGGTTATGATGGTGAAGATGTATGAAAAATGTATTAAAAGTATGTTTTTTTTGGTCTTAATCTTTGCTTTTTTGTTTTTTAACGCATTATCCAGAACGGATTCCGCATCCCTTTAGGAGTTTGGAAAGAATGTTGGAAAGGAGACGCATGAGAAAATATAAGCAAAAGGCCCAAAATAGCCTTTCGACGTCTAAACTAACACTGACCTCAAGTCTGGTTACAATTTTAAATCCCTGTTTGTCCGTCTGCATGCAGTTTAAGAAACTAAGGAACTTTAGCTTGCGTATTCTGGAATGACTGGTTTAATTGACAGTCTGCATCCTGTGCATTTTTAAAAGAATGTAATGATTGTGGATGCAGATGCGCGTTTTATTCTGGTGGATAAAGTCAGGATAAAGTCTAGGTCTTCCAGGCATTCAGCATGGCTACACTAATGAAAGTATGTCAGAATTCACGTGACTTGTGTTTTGTGATTATGGGGGAGAAGTAGGACTGCAGCTGGAGTTCTGGGAGGCTTGTGCACTGGGTTAGGAAGCCAGGCTCCACCTACTGAAGAGTTGTAGCAGAGAGAATCAGCGGAGGCGGTGGCCGTGAAAACTCGCAAGAAGCAAGAAGCTGGTAGCGACCAGATGTAAGGATAATTATGATACTCGGGTGCCAGTTTCCTAGGAACTCCGGTACATGCTCGTTCAGACTGATATACAATCAGCCAATCACATGGCAGTGGCATAATGCGTAAAGTCATGCAGATACAAGGCTTGTACAAGATACAAGAGCTTCTGTTGAAGAGCAGCTGACTGTGGCATCACTGTTTGTAGTCGGAGAAGTTTTGCCCTGTCGAGAAGGAAATGACCACTTGTTACATCCATGGTGATCAGAAAAGCATCTCAGAATGGACGACACATCAAACCTTATGGTGGGCTCCCAAGTGACGCAACGACAACGCGTTTGCCCTGTCATCCGGAAATCTCTAGTTTGAATAGATCAGAGAGCAAGATTGGCTGTGCTCTCAGGGTGGGAGGGGCAGCATACGCTCTCCCTCCATGTCAATCAGAGCGACACTGTCCAGGGCGTCTGTGAGCTCATGCATACAAGAGGTGGGCGGGAGCACTTTCCTCCAAGCGTGCTACACAGCTCCCGAAAGTTACATGAGCAGCAGCTCAAAAAGAGGCGGCGGCTTGCGTCACGTGTATCGGAGGAAGCACGTGAGGACTACGCCCTCCCTGAGTGGCAGTTCATCGTGTGACAAGGGGGGAAGCACTGACGGGTGGGAATTGGAGACGACTAAATTAGGGAGAAAATCGGGGGGAAAAAAACAACCTTATGGTGGATGGGCTACAAGAGGAGAAGATCCAGGTTTCTTCAACCAAGATAGAAATCTGGGTACGGAGTCACCAAAACTGGGATGTTGAAGAATGGGATAAGACTTTTTTTTCAGAAAATGTGGAGACATGTAGCTCAGTGGTTAAGATGTTGGACTTCTGTCCAGAAGGTCATTAGTTTAAATCCCACCAAAGCCAAGCTGCCTCTGCTGGGTCCTTGAGTGAGGCCCTTAACCCTCAACTGCTCACTTAGGTAAATGAGATAAATGTTAGTTGCTTTGGATAAGGGTGTCTGCCAAATGCCGTAAATGTAAACGGAGTCGGTGGATACAGTAGGAGGATGAGGGCCTGTACTTTTAATAGCCTTTAAAGATAAAGAATTTGATCATTCCTAATTTCCTGATGTACTGATGATGATGTCACAGAGCAATTCCCCTGAGCGTCCAACTTCCCTCTTAGTGGAAATCTGCAAATACAGTGTCTGTCAATTCTGTTCTAAAATAAAGGTTTCAATGCAAACAATCCATCATTAAAGTAAACCATCATTCAGAAAAAATAAGTAATGTAGATGAACCTCCTTTAGCAACAACAGCTTGAAGTAAAGACTCATCTCCTGACTTGTTTTTGGGTTCTGTAAAATTCTATAAAATGCTAGAAACCTTGTGCAAGGTGGTTATGGGTAAGTCATAAGTCAGTCGGCTATACATGTGCTGTGCAAGTGGACGTTTTTTTGGCGGCTTCATGTTCCTGTGAATGTTGCATCTTATACAGTGCTGTGACGAAGTATTTGCCCCTCATGATCACTGATCATGACTGCAGGTCTTCTCACCAAGGGTGGCACCAGCCAGTTATTAGGTTTAGGGGGCACTTACTTTTTCACATGGGTGATACAGGTTTTGAATGAATCTTCAATAAATCAAATGACTATTTAAAAGCTGCATTTGTGTTGACTATTTATTTTATATTAAATTATATTACATATTTAAGGATCTGAAACATTTCAATGTGAAGAGAGATGGGAAGGTATGTATGTATGCACACCGATTAGCCATAACAGTGACACTGATGTGGTGGTGGTGTGTTAGTGTGTGTTGTACTGGTGTGAGTGGATCAGATACAGCAGTGCTGCTGGAGTTTTTATACACTGTGTTCACTTACTGTGCGCTCTGAGACACATCCACCATATTGCTCCACCCTGTGGATGTGGAGGAATACCTGTTCCACCTACATCACTATTTACCATTTCTCACTCTTCCTCTCTCTTTCTCACTCTCCCTCTTCCTCTCTCTCTCTCTCTTTCTCACTCTCCCTCTTCCTCTCTCTCTTTCTCACTCTCCCTCTTCCTCACTCTCCTCTCTCTTCCTCTCTCCCTTCCTCTCTCTCTCTTATGCTCTCCCTCTCTCTCTTCCTCTCTCTCTTTCTCTCTTACTCTCTTCCTCTCCCTCTCTCTCTCTCTCTTCCTCTTTCTCTCTTACTCTCTCTCTCTTACTCTCTCTCTTCCTCTCTCTCTCTCTTACTCTCTCTCTCTCCCTCTTCCTGTCAACATTGACAAGGTGGAGAAATACCTATTCCACCTACATCACTATTTACCAGTTCTCTCTCTCTCTCTCTCTCTCTCTCTCTCTCTTTCTCTCTCTCTCACTCTTCCTCTCCTCTTCCCCCCCCTCTCTCTCTCTCTCTCTCACTCTTCCTCTCCTCTTCCCCCCCC
>JAOVVG010000015.1:2842161-2853548 GCA_028566375.1 Leptodoras nelsoni
GTCTCAAGTCTTTAGAGGATGAGTTTCAAGTCAAGTCTCAAGTCACTGTGTGCGAAGTCACAACCATGTATCCCCATGTTTGGTATATACACACCACAACATCAAATATACAACACTGAGGCTAGTAATGTTATCTTCCTGGTAGCCATTAACAGCTACTAGCAGCCAAAGTTAACTGCTTAATAGGAATTTACCTCCGTAGAACATAAACATCATTCTGGTTACATCTTCCATTTTGACACCAATTTCCTTCATGCCTTGTAACTTCTCTTCAACAAAAGCAAGACTTGTATTTAATTCAAATATCTGAAATTCATATTTAAATATTTAATCCCCGTGCTCCAAAATGTACTTTGTTTGCCTATACTTCAGTTCAGTTCAGTTTAGACAGATCACAGAGTAGCCCATGCCACGAGCACTTTTGCCTAAAAGAGCAAAAACCAGTAAGAGACTGAACAAATCCTTCACACCATCTCAATCCATGCGAGTTTAGTGAGGTCACTGGGGGAAAATAGGCTGTGACATCAGTCGACTGACTGGAAGTCATGTCACCTCTTTTGTCTAGACTCCCTTTCTGTTTGTCTTTTCTCTCTGTGGCTTTGCAGCAATTGTTGCTCAGGGGCCGCGCATTCCTGCAGGGCTGGGATGCTTCATTCCAGAGATGTTCATAATTGTACAGCCAATAGATTGACTGTTTTTGCAGTGACTACAAACTTGCTCTCTCTCTCTCTCCCTCCCTCACTCACTCACTCACATATACACACACACACACACATCTGCACATATCCCTACACACTATACTGATTTTTTTTCCTGCTTAGGCTGCCCTGTTTATTTTTCTGGTCTCATAAAGAACCAGCTCTGTCATCACTCCTTCACCCAGTCAGTGCTATAAACTGAAAATCTGCTTCTTGCATCTCTCCTCATTAAAAGCTGTAAAATCCCAGATGCTTGCATGTGCACTTTCAGCTCTTCTATATGCGGTTACTTAAAAAATGCTTTGTTTTTTCTCTCTCATAATCAACTTGAACAGGATTCATTTTAACCTGTTTGAATCATATTGGTTTGGCCTGGAAAAAAAAGGTCATGTAGTGACGTTTCTATATACAGTGTATTCAGTATAGTGCAGTTCTGAAAACTTTGTCCCTGAACTGAAAAAAGTTTTCGTTTTGCCTATATTTCAACCAGAATCAGATCATTGTATCATTTATCATTATACCCAGAGTTGAAAAGAGTTGAAAACTACTATTAATTGATTTAATTTATTTTCCTTTTAAACATATTATGATATTGCACATTCATTCAAATTAAATCCATGGAACCTACGTTCATCTTTATAGCCCTTTTTTTCAGCAGACATATTTATGAAGTATAATGCAAACATTCGTAGATCGCTTTGATTGCTGAACGTCACTGCCATTTTATTAGGTCAATGACAGTGGGTAGCACTGTCGCCTCACAGCAAGAAGGTCCTGTGTTCGATCCCCGGGTGGGGCGCTCTGGGTCCTTTCTGTGTGGAGTCTGCATGTCCTCCCTGTGTCCACGTGGGTTTACTCCTGGTACTCCGGTTTCCTCCCACAGTCCAAAGACATAAATGTTAGGTTGATTGGTGTCTCAAGTGGCCCTAGTGTGTGAGTGTGTGTGTGCCCTACGATGGATTGGCGCCCTGTCTAGGTTGTTCCTGCCTTGCGCCCTATGCTGCTGGCTAGGCACCGGCTCTCCCGTGACCCTGAAAAGGAATAAGCGGTCAAGAAAATGTAATGAATGAATGAATGAAGTGTGTAAGCACTCCTATGTTTTAATAATGACGAAGATGATGATGATAAGTAGTCTGTATTTGAGTACAGACTGATTTACGTTCATGTTTATTTCACTATGGCGTGCAACTTTCCAAAAATATGTGTTCAATGTGTGAAATTCATTGCATAATGAAATTACACCAGCAAAGATCTCTATTCATCTTGTTCACCTGGCTCCTTTCCTGACGTGACCTTTGCAAGCAGCCATGCAAGCCAAGTTTAAAAAGTAACCCATAATGTGTAATGTTTGCTTTGATGAAATGCATCTGGTCATGTTTATTTATTTTTTTTTTTAATAGCAGTGTACACTGAAGTACCAGAAAAACTGGTACAGCGGTCCACATGTTGTTTGTTGAGGCCCCAGTATTGAATTCCGATGTTACTTGAGGCAGTGTTGCACGCCTATCGAGTGAAACGATCCTTGCCAGCCGACGCTGACGTAATTTCAAGGTTTTGCCAGAATTCCTGTAGTCACGATACACCCTTGAAACGCTTAACTGTGAAAATCCAAACTTTGCTTCTACCTCCAAAATGCTATGACCATAAGTCTTTCACAAGCTAAAACTATTAAACAAAACGATTCTCACATTGGAAACAGCTCTAAAAGCTTCCACAGATGCCTAGCGCTTTATATACGCACTGACAGACGCAAGGTATGCAAGTAAAGATGAGCATATGTGGTGTTGCTATGTATGTATGTATTTTGCATTGTACCAGTTTTTCTGGTACTTCAGTATACATTACTGATAGAAAACCTCAGATTTGGTCAAGACCAATATGATAAGACCAATTTAATTCACGGAAATTCAGGCTCAGCCACATCCGATGGGTTTCATATATAGACATATTGTAGAAGGAAAACTGAAGAATGCCACATACAAGAGCTGAGACAATGTCATTGCTGGGGTGAGAGATCTGTTTACACAGCATTGTATTCAATGCAGGCTGTGGTATTACTGAAAACAAGTAACCGCAGAACCCATCGCGGCAATATTCGACGTGTACACTGCACACACACATACACACATCACAAAACCCATTCTACACCACAGACCTTTATTAGAAGTTGCCAGAAGAAGACGTTATATGGACCAAGCATGAACCTTATTGTCCTTAATACACCGTTTATTTCCACAGAGACTGTTATTTTTCTCAGAGACCTTACCCAACTATTTATTTTTAATAGTGTAATTTGAAACACGTGGATAGTTATTCTAATGACAATCTTCTGGTCAATGAAGGCACGCGACAAGACATTTCTAATACATGTTGCAAAAACAATGGCCATGGGAAGAATAGTACAATAATAAAATACCTGAACGATTAAATAGCAGTAGGTTTAAATACATATAAATACACAATATCCAGTTAATTACTGCGATACGAAAATGACTGTAAGCGATAAATAGGTGCTTAATGTGTTTTTTTTTTCCAGTTTGGCAGTTGAAGCATAGCATCATTGTTATTTTTTCTTGGTTTATATATTGCCAGGTCACACACTCTTTTCTGTAGCCTGTTACTTATAAAGGACATTTGTCCTATTAAAGTGTGGCTGGTCATTAAAATTCCACTGCCTTGAAATTAAGCCAGCACACACACTCCTCGTCCATTTGCATAATCAAACCTGAAAGCAAAATACAGTATATCAATGTAAGAAAAACAAAAACAATACTAACATAGTATAACACTTAGCACTGTAGATCCAGTTAAAGGTAGTATTCCGTTGTCTAACAGAAAAAAAAAACACTGCACTTTCACAATACTCAAAAGCATCTATTTTGTTTCCTTAGGTCTAACTGTACAGTCTTGAACCGGACAAGGCATTTATTGTATATTTCGCGTGTATGTTTTTTTTCATGACCCGTCACGTTTGGAATGAACGGCATTTCGAGACACTGATATTAAACAGGAATAGTCGAGCCTCTTCCTCTCTTTTTCAATAGCGGCTGTTGTTGAAGCGCAGGGTGTTCCTGCGTGCTGGATTTACTCCCTGCAGGTTACACCCAGTACCACCGCCGTGTCACGCTACATGCTTGAATGGATCAGACTGCAAACAGCTGGGTGGATGTGAGCGTCTCTGTGACATTTTGACCCCAGTATGTGCCTTCTCTGTTATGTCACTTTTAAGTCAAGCTAAAATAGCATTGACAGTCTAGACTTGGACTTTGCAGTTCAATATATATAAACAATAACGACATTTTTTGTGGCCATGACTTTTTTTTAGATTCCCAAAAACATATACATTTATAAATAAATAAATCTAATATTACAGTATTACTGTGTACTTTTTTTATTTTACTTTGTGCTGTATGTCAGTAGTAAGCAGTCAGGTTTGTGGTGTTTTTCTGGAGGACAATGTTTCAATAAGGTGCTTGTCTCATTCTTCCTGGGTCACTGAGTTGAAAAGACAGAACCATCAACATGATGACATGTAGCGCTCTACAGCTTCAGATTTCCCGTTTTTGTAAACATAAAGCAGAAGGCCAACGACTGAATATATTATCTAATTGAGACGGTTGCTGATATTCAGGGCCTGCTGATACACTTGAGTCACATCATCTAGATCGCCCAGTAAGGAGAAGCTGCCATTGTCCCCAGGAGATCCCGGTGGGCTACGAGTGTTCTTTGAGCCATGGAGGGGCGCTGCTGTTTGCAGTCCCCTAAATCCTGCCATCTGCAGTAGATCCTCGGCGGAGAGGCTGCCCCTGATGTTGGGTTTAGGAGAAGCAGGTGGCCAATCCACTGCCATACACGGGATTCCTATCTCCTCCCTCACCATAGCTGTGGATCGAATCTGACTCTGTGGTAGGTTTGAGTCCAGCATGGGTACCACGTGAGATGAGTATTTCCCGTTCCTCTTCAGTATGCCCTTCCTACCAGGTACCCTTTTCGGTGGTGAGCCATTGGGAGGCGGAGCCACGGTGCTCCCTAGCAGCTCGGAGGACTCGCTGCGCTCTGGAGAGGAATAATAGCCAGATTCGCGCTGATGGTTGTTTTTCAGGATGCCTTTCATAGGAAGTGAAGGCATCATTTTGGCTGGTGAGCCACCTGCTGCTTCCTCTCTGTCGGGACTCGATGTGGGCTCAACGTCAATGTAGCAGATGGAACGCCGCAACTCAGCCTCGCACAAGCTTTGGGACCGCTGATCTCCTGTGCTTGCCCGTGTTTTTAGGATACTTTTGGGTCTCTTTACGGCAGGCTTCTCCTCTAGAATGGCCCTGATGCCACCCTCATTTTCCTTTGAGGACCGCCTGAGTCGACGGGTTGAAATAGTCCCACTGGTGTTGGCGCCTGAATCGGGACAAGCCAGTTTGCTTGGCTGAGTCTCAGTGCGACTCTGCCAGTCGATAAAGCGAGCAAGCATGGGCGAGCTGTTCTCTCGCTGAGTCTGGCAGTCACACACGCTGGTCTTCCAGCCCCAGTTGACCCACCAGTGGTTGGCGATGTCCTCTACAGTGGCCCGCCGATCTGGGTTTACCATCAGCATCCAGCGAATCAAGCCACGAGCATCTGGTAGATACAGACAAAAGGTTACTGATAACCGGACTGATAACGTGTACTACAACAGAGTTTATAACATAGAAATCTAATGCACACACACACCTGATGACTGGGGAGGTTCCCTGTATTCCCCTTTGCTGATTTGACGTATAAGTCTTTTGTGATCTCCCCCGTCGAAAGGCATTGTGCCATACACCAGGGTGTACAGCAACACACCAAGAGCCCAACTGTCAACCTACAAACAAAGAGAAAAACTGGTAAAAACCCACACGTCGGATAATTACAAGTTGTTAAACTAATTCGCAAGCAACAAAGAGACAGGCACAACACTATAATGTGGTAGTGACAATTTGATTTTCTAAGTCTATGCGAATTACGTTGATGTGGTAATGTGAGATATCCAAAACGATGCTTTGAGTCATTCCTCAGACCCATCCTATGGAACATGTGGTCCGATGTTTTTGTTCAGCTCCACATTCAGAACTACTTCAATTAGTTCCTATTTGACTTGAAAAAGTGGATAAGTGTGGTTTCTTCTTATCCTCTCTTTAAATGATTGGTATGACATAACAGAGATGATTTACAGATACGACATTTCGTAGACACCTTATATTGATGAGCAGTTGAGGGTTAAGGGCCATCCTCAAGGGCCCAGCAGAGGCAGCACTGGGATTTGAACTTACAACCTTCCAATCAATAGTCCAACATCTTAATCACTGTTCTACCACATTTACATCTATGGCATGTGGCAGACACCATTATCCAGACTGACTTACATTTATCTCATTTATACAACTGAGCAGTTGAGGATTAAGGGCCTTGCTCAAGGGCCCAACAGTGGCAGCTTGGTGGTGCTGGGATTTGAACTCATAATCTTCTGATCAGTAAGCCTACCACTGCACCATTGGTGCCTATGTTGAGTGTGCAGATCTTGTACATGCTTTGCTAATCTGCTGATGAAGTCAGGACGAAGATTAGCACCTGACATGTAAATCAAACTTAAACAAAAGTGATCTGTATAGTGAGTACACATTTAGGCAGCTACCATTTCTTTATCAGAACGAATAAAACACTGCACAGCTAACACAGACATAACATACTAGACTAGAATCTGTGGTTAGGTCTGAAAGTCTGGAACCTGGAACAGAGCCATTACGTGCTGTATATTATCTTTATACATTTCTCTCATATCTAACCTAATTAACACCACTTATCTTTATCAGCCTGAAATAAAAGCATCACTGTGCTTTTAAGTTACATAGAAACAATAGACCCATAAACCAGGCATATATTCCCTCTTGGTAAAGCCAGTGCCACTTATTGTCTATTCTCTGCTGATCCTGATTAGACAGAAGAACGTTTTAGCAATCTGTCAGTGTTAACGTGCTGATTAGAGCACAGGAAAGTCCACTCCCATGATTGCTGACCTGTCTGACCCACAGGAGATGAGAGGACTTCTGTGATTGCTGGCATACAAGAGAAGTGTCGAGCCTTTCCCATAGAGCAGGAAGACTGTTATGAAAGAATCACTACGGGGCCAGCGGAGGAATGTGGTGTGTGTGTGTAAGAGCGAGAGAGAGAGAGAAAAAAGGACAGACTAGTGCTTTGCATGTATGCATATTTTCTTTAACTCTATCTATTGTATACATGTATCTGAGTGTCAACATGTGTGTTTATGACTGAGAAATAACTGATATTAACAATCTTCAGATGCATTCCTGTTCTTTTTCAGAGAATAGCCTTTTCTTGCTCACAGAATAGAGTGATTGTGTTTGGGTGCCACATTACTGCTGAATTCTGTAAATACTTAGGAGATTAGTCCTCATTCCAGCTGGCAAACACTCTAATTGTCTAAAGTATGATGGACCAAATGGCTGACTGGGTCCTTAGATGAACCTTCGTCCTCACCATGCAGCAAATTTAGACTGGTGTGTGTGTGTGTGTGTGTGTGTGTGTGTTTGTGTATACATTGTCTGGAATGCCATCAAGGGAAAAAAAGCCTCATTGTTGTTTTTTCTTTTTTTTCAGCCTCTTATCTTTAGTGTTAATGAACAGTCTGATTAAGTGTTGATGTGCCTACAAGCTCTTATCTTCCCTAGCTTCCATTTGTTGTTTGTTTTCATGTTCTTGCAGGAAAAAGTTAAAAAAAGAATCAGCCACCTCAGAGACTGGTTTAATCTTACAGTCTTTGGTTTAGGTAAAAGATCTGTGGTGACGAGAGCTTCTATATTATTATACTGCAGCGGTTGAGTGAATTTCCCGGCTGTCGGGGGGAAAACCAAGTCACTCTGTGTCTTCCAAAGAACACTGCAGCCCTACCTCTTCATCCAGCACTTACAGGAGCTTTGATATCCTGTTGCGGTTATGGGATAGAGTTTGGTATTGATCTTGCTGCAGCACTTCATATTATTTTCTTCATATAGCCACAGTTTACTAACAATGATTTGCCCTGATTTTTCCATCCAGCACGGTTCTGCTGTGCTGTTTAGTTAGCTTGTAGAGTCCTGTGTGTTTATCTGGCACTGTTGTGTGTTTGGGATTGTGTATTGGTTTACTGCATTGTGTTGTACGATGGGCCCGAAGAACACACGGTTTATTCAAACATGTGCATGTTATATAGAGGAATGACATTAAAAACAATGTAAACAATTGCTAACTCAAACTAACACACTTTGAATAGATAGACAGATAGATAGATAGGTAGACAGACAGACAGGTAGACAGACAGACAGACAGAATATAGGCAGACAGACAGACAGACAGACAGACAGGTAGACAGAAGATATGCAGGCAGGCAGGCAGACAGTCAGAAGATGGATTAACAGACAGACAGACAGACAGACAGGTAAACAGACAGACAGACATAAGATAGTTAGACAGACAGGTAGACAGACAGACAGACAGACAGACATAAGATAGGTAGACAGACAGGAAGAGAAACAGACAGAAGATAGGTAGACAGACAGGCAGAGAGACAAACAGACAGACAGACATAAGACAGTTAGACAGACAGACAGGTAGACAGACAGACAGACAGACAGACAGACAGAAGATAGATTAACAGACAGATAGACAGACAGACAGACATAAGATAGTTTGAAAGACAGACAAGATAGGTAGACAGACAGACAGGTAGGCAGACAGACAAGATATGTAGACAGACAGGCAGACAGACAGACAGAAGATATGCAGACAGGTAGACAGACAGACAAGATAGGTAGACAGACAGACAGACAGACAGACAGATAGGTACTTTACTCATTGCCTTCATAAACTCAGGCAGCTTTTGATTTATTTGTACTGGCGTGAGGGTATTTTGGATGCAGTCTACAAAGCATGACATAAGCCGCTCCTGAAAAGGGCGAGTACCAAATGCTGTAAATGTAAATTGTTTTCTCACCTCTGGGCCTCGATATGGCCTTCCATTTACAATTTCAGGTGATGCGTAGAGAGGACTGCCGCAGAAGGTCTGCAGAAGCTTGTCTTTGTGGTAAAGGTTGGACAACCCAAAATCTGCAATCTGGGAAAAACACAATGTGCAATAAATGATAGATGTACAGATTTTTCAGATCTCGCTCTCTCTCTCTCTCTCTCTCTCTCTCTCTCTCTCTCTCTCACACACACACACACGTTTGTCTTGCTATATACTTGTGAGGTCTTTCCATTGACCTTAACTCTAACCTTAACCACAGTAATGAATAGGCTATGTTTCTCTTTTATTTATTTTTGTTAAAAACTACACCAAAAAGTAGCCATTTTCCTTATGAAGACCAGCAAAATGTTGTAGAGTACACCCACCCACATACACAGACTGAACTGTTGTAAGCTTTACCTTTATATTGTAATTGTCATCTAGCAGCACATTTTCCAGTTTTAGATCCCGGTGCACGACTCCTTTCTGAAACACATTAACAGCATCATGAGATCTCTGTGCAATCCTGAAAAATAACTACCCAACCATGACCTGGCTTACATCTCATATCTCACATCTGTATATTATCTGAATGGCATGTTTTATGCTTCTTAATAAGAATTCCAAAATGCACATGGCATTGATTCTGGAAAAAAAATACCCTTCAGATTATTAACATCACACTCTGGTCTAGACACTTGCTACACAGCATTCGGCTGTGAGGTAACCTGTTAAGCGTGTGAACACAAGCTGTCATCGTTAAACACACCCGCACTAACACGTGCACATACACACGTACTAGAGGATATGCGTTCTATCATGTACATCCCCACATCCTGTAGAAGCAGCACTGTGTCCTGACCTCTCTTTGTCATGTTTCTGGGTGTTTCAGGGTGTACTGCTGTGGTCAGCATGCTGGTGGCTGGAATCCCCCAGCTGAGCAGAGGATGACATCAGCAGCTGCTTGTGCTAGTCTTAACCTGTCTTGACCAGATGCTAGACTTCCTGACCAAATTTAAAGGTTAGTCTTTGTGATCTGATGTCTGAGGAACCTCGTGATAACAGCTGTGTGTACGTCAGTGTGAGAATGCAGAGAATGTAAAAACAGTGGTGTAAAGTCTCAAGAGGGAGCATGGAAGAGAAGAATCAAAAAGATTTCTTAAACAAATCCAGTCCAATTCTTTGCCCAAATCAAAACTAATCAAAATCAACAACTAAAAAAAACAATACTGTAGAAATACTACAGATCTGCTGAAACATATGAACATTTCCCACAAAAATGACAGTGAGAGATGAGATTTTTATCCAGGTTATTTTAAAATATATACAAAACCCCCTTTTATGTTTTAGTGTTAAAGTTTTATAGTAACAGTGTTGCTCTGATTGCTAGCTCTATGCAGTGCTAGCTGCAACCTTCTGTGCTAGTCAATGCTAAGCTGCTACCTACAGTTCTCAGACGATTTATAAGCCACAGCAACTAGGTTACAGTCTGAACTACAACTCTGCCACAGATTTAAAGCTAGCCAGCTAACCAGTTGATCCTGATGTGCGGCTTATTATCTGTTACACTTTCACGTAGCGCCACGCTAGTTATCTCAGTCGCTAATGTAATTTGTCAGCTCGTATTCGACACCTTGAGGCGAGTATTTAGTTTTGACAGAATAATAAAATTCTCGTCATTCTCCTGTACACGTGAGCAAAGCTGCTTTTTACATAAGAGTTCAGCAAATGTAAAAAGATTTGCACTGGAGAAATGATACCAGTCACCCTGAACAGCATGTCCCCTGTCTGTTGTTTCATTCTGATTATATTATCAGATAAAACGCCTTACTTTTTATCTGTTTAAATTTGCATTTAATTATCTACAGCTGGGTTGCACTAGCAGAGCGCCGTTCAAATCTACAGTACTGAGCAAAATAGGCACCCTATTGTTTTTAGTTACGGCTGTAGAAGGAGTCTCCAGTGTCGGTGCTCTGTCAACAGGTAAAGCTTTGTGAAATTGAATGTTTTACATGCCCATATACAGTACTGTACAAAAGTCTTAGGCTTCCTATTGTTTTTAGGTACAACTTTTGTTATTAATTGGGGTTTTTTTTTTTTAGTCCTGCATTATTGACTCAACATTACGCAAAAATGTTTGTGTGTCAGTAACAAAAGCAACACGTTACATAACAAAGTACTTTTTAGACAAAAAGCATAATGAAGTCTGCTGGGTTTTGCATACAAAAAAAGAAGTAATTGTGACAGTGAAAGTCTCCAGAAGAGCTGTGGCAGATTCTCCAAGTAACACTTACAGCTGATTACTGTACAGTACGATGCAGAAATCTTAGATGCAAAGACTTTTTGTGAAGCGAATAATGAAGATGTTTCTACATAAAGGAAAACACTATAAAGTGCAGTAAACAGTAATAAACTACAGGAAGTCCATATTTGGTGTACCAAAATATATTGGTAACATTTGGAAATATAAGATATTTTTTACTACCTCAATAATGCATCAATAAGTTTTTTCATTATCTTGACCGCTTATTCCTATTTCAGGGTCACGGGAGAGCCGGTGCCTAGCCGGCAGCTTAGGGCGCAAGGTAGGATCAACCTTAGACAGGGTGCCAATCCATCGTAGGGCACACACACACACTAGGGCCACTTTAGAGACACCAATCAACCTAACGTGC
>JAOVVG010000015.1:2926072-2941220 GCA_028566375.1 Leptodoras nelsoni
CTCAGTTGTGTAAAAATAAGATGTAAGTCGCTCTGGATAAGGGCGTCTGCCAAATGCCATAAATGTAAATGTAAATGCTTCTGGAAGAATTTCCCTTAAACACACTCCTACACCTTGTGGAAAGCCTTCCCAGAAGAGTTGAAGCTGTTATAGATGCAAAGGGTGTGCCGACATCATATTGAACCCTATGGATTAAGAATTGGATGTCACTCAAGTTTGTGTGTGTGTCAATATGTATGTATGTATATGTGTATACTTGTAAGACTACTCGAAAATTTGCTGTGCGGATGGTTCAGTTTCAGTTTATTTCAATTTTATCTCTAAAGTGCTTTTAACAATGAACATTGTCTCAAAGCAGCTTTACAAAGACATGCAATTGTTATACATGAAAGTGCACACAAAAATGAATCACATAAAAAGAGAATGAAAGAGGCATAATTCTCTTTCTCTTAGTGCAAGAGCTAGATGGAAGCACAGCTTTTATGTTTGCCATGTTGCTATTTGGAAAAGATACAGCATGTCATGATTACAGACTGGAAATATTTGCCTTATTAGTAGTCAGAAGTGGTGCTGCATGTCTTCCACTGAGTAGCTATGCCTACACTTAAATCTAACCCCGATCTTAAAAGCTTTTCAAAAGGAAACCCTCTCCCTTCCATAACCCCAAAAACACACACACACCCACACCATTTTCACTGAAAAACGCAAACCGTACAGCACGAGAGGCTTATTATCTGAGATAACCAAGACAAAAAGCAGTTTATTGACCAATGTTGTAGTTTACTCCAGGTCTGTCCAGTAAGCAGTCCTATTAAAGTCTGAGAGGCATGGTGGGTGAATTGCTATATTCCATCAAGGCCATTAATAATAGTCCTTTATGACTGTATGATTCAAGGACATCATGATTCAAGGGGAAAAGAAAAACTAGTTGAATACATCTGAGCTCTGTGGTGTTGACTCCAGGCAGGATGGCCTTGATTTTTTTTTCTTTCGCTTCTCCATTTGTATGGAAGTGAGGTTTTTCAGGTAGCATAGGGTGCATATGGTAGTTTTAGTCTCAGCCAAGTGACAAAAGCTCAGATTCTGCTGCAGTGACATTTCATTTAGGCTACCATTTTCAATGTCATATTGCACCCTGGATTAAACATTTGCAGTGGCAAACACAATGCACTGGCATTTTGCAGAAGTGGAAGTTCAGCAGCTAATTTAATCCTTTCCTATCTGAGCAAAAATACCTTACAAAATTTTAGGTGCTAGATTATATTAACAGATTGTCTATATTCAAATCTAATAATGAGAAATGATATTTATAGGAATCTTATCTCACTGTTGTCCTTCTCTTTATTTTTTGACCAAAGACATTGATGAGTGTGCGAACGGCTTTGTGGAGTGCGACAGTCGAGCCACATGTGTGAACCTTCCGGGCTGGTATCACTGTGAATGCCGGGATGGCTACCATGATAATGGAATGTTTTTAGCAAACGGGGAGTCTTGTGAAGGTAGGATGACCCAAATCATTTTCTGGATCTCTCTAGTTGGCTTTTCTTGGACATCTTTGTTCCAAGGTTTAAATATACAGTATATTATTCATAACCCTGACTTTAAGTACTACAGTTCTTGTGCTACCTTTATGTTTTGTTTGCTAATTTGCAATGAACATTATATACCGCTGAACTGTTATATTTGATTTTGCAACTGGAGAGCTGTGGAGCTACACAGGTGGTCAGACGGGAGAAGATGTTCATCGGATGACCATAGGCCAGACACAAATGTCTGAATCTGAATGTGTAAATAAATGTTCTCTGCTATGATGACACCATAATTTAACATTTTGGCTTTGACACAAAGTGCTACATTTGGCAGAAACCCAATGCTGCTTGAAGAATTGAAGCATGGTGGTGGTGACATCATGCTGTGAGGATGTTTCTTCAGCAGGGACTGGGAAACTGGTCAGGGATAAGGGCAACAGGGATAGAGCAAAATACAGGGCAATCCTAGAAGAAAGCCTGCTCCAGTCTGCAGAGATTTAAAATTCACTTTTCAATAAAACAACAGGTCTGCCGATACTGGGCTGGAGTGGTTCAAAACCATGAATGGTGCCCGGTTAAAGCCCAAGCCGCAGTCCGACTGAGACTCAGTAGCAAGACTTGTTCAACAAATCTGACAGCAATCAGATATTCCAAGTCTTTCACAGCAGTAGGGGATCCTACCAAGTGCTGGCCTGGGAAGAGTGGCCTGGGTAGGGGGGTTGGAGGGGTGAATAATTATGCACAAAAATAATTATGCAATTATGCATTTTTTTTTTCAAATTAACCATGTATGTCACAATAACATTTTGTACCTTCAAATGTTAGATCTATTATATAAAATGTCCTGTATTGTCTCATGCCATTCTTAGGTCAGAGTCCCTGAACATGATATCCAATACTATTCATATATTATTTCAAATATATTTTAGTATTCATTAGAAAAATAGCAGACTGTTCGTTGGCTGTTTTGCAGATATCGATGAATGTGAGACAGGGAGGCACAGCTGTGCTAATGACACGGTGTGCTTTAACATGGACGGAGGCTATGACTGCAGATGTCCTCATGGGAAAAACTGCACAGGTGACTGCTTTCATGACGGAAAAGTAAAGCACAACAGGCAGATTTGGGTGCTGGATGAGGACAGGTGCTCCGTCTGCTCCTGCCAGGTAAGAACACCTAACAGGAACCACACACAGTGTAAGCATGATGGCATGATCTCAGTCACACATTCTCTTTTTCTAGTCTATCTTATCTATCGGTGACCACTGACTTTTATTTTAGATAGGTGCAGACACACTCATGTACAAAATGCATAAAAAGGCATGTCAGCCGGGTCATACAGGATCCAAAAACACTCTCAAACAAGCAGTGGAGTAATCATCTGCACATGCCAACATTACCTAATCTTTTGTTCACACACCTTTTCAGAGCTTGCAATGTATGGGGCTGCATAGCTGCAGACCAGTCAGATTGTCCATGCTGACCCCTGTACACCACAGAAACCATCTACAATGGGTATCAGAACTTGACCATGGAGCAATGGAAAAAGGTGGCTTGGTCTGATGAATCACATTTTTACATTGAGTGGATGGCTGTGGGTGGGTGTGTGTGCAATACGTACCTGGGGAAAGGTGGCACCAGGGGTAGAACTATGGGCAGAAGGTAAGCCAGCAAAGGCAGTGTGATCCTCTGGGCAGTGTTCAGCTGGGAAATCTTGGGTCCTGTCATTAATGTGGATGTTACTTTAACATGCAACATCTACCTAAATATTGTTGCAGACCAAGTACACCACTTAATGGCAACAGTATTCCCTAATGGCAATGGCCTCTTTCAGCAGGTTGATGCACACTACAACACTGCAAAAATTGTTCAGGAATGGTTTGAGGAACATTTGAAAATGTTCAAAGAGTTAACTTGACCTCCAAATTCCCCAGATCTTAATCTGATTGAACATCAGTGCTGTACCAATGTGTCAGATCCATGGAGGCTCAGCTCGCAACTTACAGGACTTAAAGGATATGCTGCCTTAAATGTCTTCGTGCCAGATACCACAGCACACCATTAGAGGTTTTTTGGCGTCCATGTTTCGGGAGATATTTTGGTGGCACAAGGCAGGTGGTATTAATATTATGGATGTTCAGGTATATGCTAGCTGGTTATCCACTAACTTTCATTCAAACTACAAGAGTTTTCTTACCAGTGGTTTGTGCCTGATTTTCAGCACTTCAGATACTGACTTTCATTATCCTCATCTGAAATTGCCCTGACATGCCTCCTGCATGCCCTGACAAGGGGGACCCCTGCAAAAGCCTGAACCGTGGTAACAGCCCTGGCCATGCGCTCAATGTTCCTTATCACCAAATGATATTACCATTGAATAAAATGGAAAAAATCCCACATTCTTGCAGCCCTCTAGTGATGTGCATGGGGAGTCCTAAGAGGCTGCTCATTCCCATGATAGGCACAGAAGTTACTGCAACCATGACTAAGAGAAATCAGTTGCTGAAAAGGAATAATGAATTAACCAAGGAATGTAGAAAAGAAGGAATTATACAGTCAATATTGACTCATTCTATATTGACCTGCCACTAAAGATATCATTAACATAGGTTTCTAACTTAACAAGCATTTCAGATGAGTCCCATTAGAAAACCCAATGGAATCCATCATGGTGATGGAGACATTTAATCAGTGTTTCATTAGTATATCATTTATAGGATTCCTATAACAATATTGTATTAATCTTAGTTTTTGTTCATTTTCTCTCCGTAGTCAGGCTTGGTGATGTGTAGGCGGATGGTGTGTGACTGCGAGAACCCGACAGTGGACATCTCCTGCTGTCCAGAGTGTGACCCTCGTCTCAGCTCTCAGTGTCTGCTCTACAGTGGCCTTTTGACTTACAACAGTGGTGACACCTGGGTGGAGAAGTGCCAGCAGTGCCAATGCATAGTGAGCTCATTAGCATGCTAACGCTACTTTTACGAAAGCCATAAAATGCTAATTCTATAATACGCCATAATGCATGTGGAACATTTTGATGAGTTTTATTTCTTACACCAGAAACACATCATGGTCATTTTAGCTGTGCTGACCTTACTTGCTGTGCAGAATCAACATTATGCATAATTTAGATATTTCCCCAAAGCTACGTTATGCTAAATTGACAGGATAAATTTTGAGAGTGAGGTTTTAATATATATGAATCAGGTTGAAGGCTGTTTAGCAGATTTATGGTTTTATTTTTTTTTTTTTTGTATAAGGTTCCTATTTTAGCAATCACCTCATATATTCTCAAAGGACAGTGTGCCTCTAATTTATCTCCATTAGTCTCCATCTGTCAGCGTTCATGCATTAGCTGCACTGCCTTACTGCTTCTCTGCTCATTTTACAGACTAATTAAGACATTAAAATGCATGGACATCATTGTATGTGTGAGGTTTCTACTGCATGTAAATTACCGTACATCAGCATGCAAATTTTAAACAGAGACAAACATTTGCTGGTGTTGTAGTTAGGTAGAATACATACATCACACCACCTTCATGTAAAAGAAAGTGAAGCATTGTGAAATGCAATTGTTCTATACAAATGGTTAGTCAGTGCCACGTTTTGGAAAGTGTACTTACAGGAAGGTTCTATGGTTCATTTGCATGATAAAAGGGAGGCTTGATAACCAAAATTCATTTTGAATTCATTTCTAGGCACTTAGTTAACATTAGGGATAGACGGATAAAGATGCTGGTTTAAGAGATCAGTCAATGCTCATTTATTAATACAGGTAAAAACTGCTCACATACTAATGTCCAAAACCTGATGATACAGTGTGATGTAAGCCTAGTGTAGAATGAAGCTAACAGCATGTGTGCACATTTCATATCACAGCTAGTCATGTCAGTATCCAGATTGTTATCAACCAAAAGCATGTAATCATACTTGGTCTGGAAAAAAATATGATCGTCCTGTAAGGGGTACCGTGGCCTAACACTAGGGGGCCCCGGCGATGTGGTGCTTGTGCTAGGGTTCCACTCAAGGTTGACAAGAGACACCTGCTTGCCAGCCTACTTAAAGGGGTTTTTGAGGTGTGCCTCTTGTCTCACCTTTAAGGGATAGAGGTTTGTAACATCGGGCCTCATAGAGGTTCGACAATAGGGATCATCCCAGAGGTAACAACTTTGATTTCAGGGCTAGAATGCTAGCTGCTTTGGGCATTTGCCTGTGATAGGCACAGAAGCTACTGCAACCATGACCAGGAGAAATCAGTTGCTGAAAAGGAATAAATGAATGACCCAAGCAAGGCAGAAAAGAAGGAATTATACATTCAAAACACTAAGGGGCCATGGCAGTGAGCTGTGCCTCTTGTTGCACCTTTCAGGCATAGTGGTTGGTAACGTCGGCCTCATAGGCTTCCGGGTCTCCTGGCTCTTTGATTACTTGCGAGGTGCACGCTTGGTATTAAAACACCTATTTTATTTTCCCGGTGTGGGACATACTCTGCCGGCTTTATTAATAAATGCTTCTTTTGTTTCACCCCTGGTGTTAACAAAGTAATCTCTTTTCTTTGAGTCTGTTGAATTACGGCTCTTGCTTTTGAGGTTATTCTTCCCTCTTCTCATCACACGCTCACCTAGTGCGGCTGTAGCGTATTTGCTCACTGTTTCAGACACGTGCGTTCAATTCCCGTGGCCCCAAGCACCACAAATGAAATGATTAAAAAATGTATCTTAAAAATTTTATTTATCCCTTCACCTTCAGCCTCCCTGCACTTGGCTTTGTTTTCCCCATACCCATCATAACAGATCCATTACTAGAATGGAATATGTTTTTTTTTCAAAAGTGAAATGACTAAATTATTGAGATTCTGAAGGAGTGTAGCTTAAGTATAACTTTATACTGTACATTAGATAGATAGATGGATGGATGGATTGGTGGATGGATGGATGGATGGATGGATGGATGGATTGGTGGATGCATGGATGGATTGATGGCTGGATGGATGGATTGGTGGATGCATGGATGGATGGATGGATTGGTGGATGCATGGATGGATGGATGGATGGATGGATGGATGGATTGATGGACTTTATTGATCCCCAGTGGAGATTTTAGGTGCTACAGCAAGAATGGACATTGAAATACTAGACACAGTTATAACATTCAGTCATTTTCAAAAGTGAAATGACTAAATTATTGAGATTCTGAAGGAGTGTAGTTTAAGTATAACTTTATACTGTACATTAGATAGATGGATGGATGGATTGGTGGATGGATGGATGGATTGGTGGATACATGGATGGATGGATTGGTGAATGGATGGATGGATGGATGGATGGATTGGTGGATGCATGGATGGATGGATGGATGGATTGATGGATGGATTGGTGGATGGATGGATGGATTGGTGGATGCATGGCTGGATGGATTGGTGGATGGATGGATGGATGGATTGATGGACATTATTGATCCCCAGTGGAGATTTTAGTTGCTACAGCAAGAATGGACATTGAAATACTAGACACAGTTATAACATTCAGTAGACATTAATATATATTAGCCATGATAATATAATATAATGATAATAATGTGCAAAAATGCTGATACAAATATCCCAGGTGCAGAAGGACAGTATCAGAATAGCAGTAAAAAATAAATAATTAGGTGCAAATTTATAACAAGGCAATATTGGGCCAGATCATGAACAGAGATTAGAGTACCGAGCCTTCATTATGATTGATTTTGTTTTCTATAAAATTAGATTAGGAAGTTCCATTCTGAAAATTTCTACAAAATGAGATTATGTTGCATTATTTATGGAGTGGTTTAAATGCAGTTTTGCTTTTTTTTTTAAAAAGTATCAGGTCCAGATATTTCTGCCTCAAGGCTACATTTGTTATGCAGTTATGATATTAAAAATATGCTTAAACTGCTAAAGTGTATGGAAAAGCAAATACAACGTAAGTGTTTCATAAAGAAATGGATATATTAACTCTAAATAAAAAAATAAGCCCCCAAAAATGAGCGGAATGGAATATTGGCATTTGGAATTACCATCTTCTACGTCCATCCACCTCTCCATATTGCACAACATCAACCATAAGAGGGTGGAGCAAACATATACTGTACTTTCTACAACAAACTTGAAGTCAGCCTCCAGCTGGTTTTGATCTGCTGCTCAAGATGCGTCACCTGGCAGCATAACACACTCAGAGGACGCTCTGTCTGCACTCTTGCATTAGCTGACAGACTGTGAGAGTAAGACTGTCCTTCCTACATGAGAGCACGGGTAATTTTGCTGTCATGACTCTTGGCCATTGATGGCTGTGGCATTGTCAGGATTTGACCTCCTGATGATAGAGAACACATTTGCGTTGTAGTATTTTAGCTTCTAATTACACTAATGTACACTGAAGTACCAGTAAAACTGGTACTGGAGCCTATGCAATATACATAGCAATGCACCTACGCATGTCATTAGTTGCATCCGCCAGTGCGTATGTAAAGTGATAGGCATCTATAGAAGCTTCTAGAGTTGTTTTCGCCATGACAATAGCAAGTTATCACACTTTTTTTTTTTTCAATTTTCAATGTGATTTAGTAGATGGAGCTTGTGAGATGTGTCACAGCATTACAGTTGGTAGCATTACACGTATGAAAATCTCAAACTTTTGACAGCAGCGTGGACGTAAAATGATTCTGGGTGAACTTGACCAGTGTCAGCTGGCAAGAATTGTTTTACCCAGTAGGCGTGCAACACTAACTCCAGTAACATCGGAATTCAGTGCTGCGGCCTTAGACTAAACATCAGCATGAGGACTGTGCAATGTTTCCTCCAAGATCCCGAGGGGGACCTACCAAGTACATCAGTATACATGTTAGAAAATCTGAATTGTGGTGTTAGACTGTTAGACTTTAGGCTCTAGCTAATACTAGAACAAACATTAACTGGTATACCAGTTTTTCTGGTACTTCAGTGTATAACATTGTATAGGTCTGATTTAATGATTTGCCATTTATGATATATCGAGTGTAGACTTGAGCATTTCTACCATTTTTGCGATGCTCTAAACTGCTGTTAAACCTTGACCATGCTCCATGACATTTCTGTAACATTATGGTTGGTGTGAATGGTTTTGGTAGACTATTACAGCAGCAGGTTAGGAATCTCTGGTAATTGTGGACTTAAATAAGATGAGTCTAGGTTTATTAATTGCCTGAGGGGGCAGGGCTGACATGTTTTAGTGTTTCACTGGAATATACTTTAGTGAGGGTCAGGGGAATGACAGGGGCTATGTAGAATCTTTTATATGTCAGTTTACTGATTTATATGAATGGCTAAAGCAATCAAAGCCAAAGAGGTAATTAATGTTTAAAGCATCTCCTCTCATTAGTTAATGTTGGGTTGTTCTGCCCCTCCCCTCCCCTTCCCTTCACTGCATTGTCTCTTTCCCTCTCTATCTCAGTACCTCACCTCCCCTGAGCTACATTCGCCTCCACGTTGGAAACAAAGGAGAATTCTTGGATTGATAAATATTTATATTATTTAAATCATTTATTTTTTAATAGGATGACATGAATACACTCAAGTCGTTGTCGATGTACTCAGTTGCTTTATGTGCATCAAAGACTGCATTTCAAGTCAAGACAAGGCTTTATTGCCAGCGCTTATATCACAGCCATGTGTTGTTATTTAATGCCCCGTTTCTTAAGAATCACTGTGACACGGAACAGCAAGTGAAGATAAAGCAATAACAGTAAAAACTCTTTAAAGTGAGGAGCCGTCTGGAAGGAAATAAATAGGTGCAGGGAGTTTTTGCGCGTCAAATCGCAGCCTCAGATCTTCCAGATACCGCCACTGCTCCAGCTCAGCCACAGTCTCCCGTGGGGATTTGTCTATTTCTCGTTATTCGCAAAGCCTTTGCCTCTCTGTGCGGAATTGAATCATAAAGTTCGGCTTGCACATAGACAGTAAATCTCGAGTGTTATATCGATCCAGGCACAGATACAGGTTCCTCTCTTGCTTTCCTTGCTTTTCTTCCTTTTGCTTTCTCGTATCCCAACGTGCCTAATGGTTTCAAGGTTGCCAAGGCATTACAGCACCATCTTTCTTTTCAGCTCCGTCTCTGCTCTGTCAGCTCACAGTATTTTAGCCTCACATCCATATCATGTCAGGGCATTGATTTCAGCTGTGCAAAAAATGCTCCTGGTAATGCTGTTTTTGGTTTTAAATACTCAATACTTGGGCTGTTCATTCATTTTGCATGTGTTGGGTAATAGTAAAGGGAAAGACAAACATGTAATTAGTCAACAAAGGCTACTGATGGTGAATGTGTCACTCTGCACTAGTTAGAGTCACGGGAAGATCTGATTTGCAAGAATCTGTCAGGAATGTTGCTTATTAGAATATTTAATATCTTTCCTCGCGAAGTAGAATAAAGAACTTGAAAGAACGCCGATGGGGAGAGACAAAGAGAAATGAATGATGAAAAGTGTCATGAGAAAGTATTTGTCTGTGTGTGTGTGTGTGTGTGTGTGTGTGTGTGTGTGTGTGTGGAATAAAAGAATAAAGACACAGCTCTAGAAGTGGCAGACGAAAGAGAAAGTGTGAGAAAACAATTACATCATCCACAGTAAAACCAGAAACTTTGTGCCAGTCACTGTGGCTAGGGAAGGGATAAGAAAAGAGAGATTAACCTGAAAATTTAAAAAATGAAAAAATACCAGCAGTTTTTACATTTGCTCTCCGTAAAACTAGTAACAGGATAAAACACTTCATATCTTCATATCTAAAATAATGAGCTTTTTTTATGGTAAACCTTTAATGATATTTGAATAAGGAGTATTTCCCAAGAGTGCTCTAACAAACCGTTCTGAACGCAGTGTGCTGCTGCGAGTAGACCTGCTATTGTGTGTGGTGCTGTTTAGTAACTTAGAGCCCTGGAGACTCAATAGCAGAATCAAATTCGCACATTTCAGGCACATGGGAAATCTGTGCTTGTGTGTGCTGGGGGGGAGGGGGTGGTGCTATGTGTGTGCCTATACACTGAAGTACCAAAAAAACTGGTACTGGAGCCTATGAAAAATACATACCACCACCATCTATGCACATGATTGGTTCTAGCCACCTGTGCATATATAAAGTGGAAGCTTCTAGAGCTGTTTCTGCTGTGAAAATGCCTCAAGTAACTTCAGGAATTCAATGCTGGGGCCTTAACAAACATCAGCATGAGGACGGGGCAATGTCTCCAAGATCTTGTAGGGGACCTACCGGTATACCAGTTTTTTTCTGGTATTTCACTGCCTGGCATCGGTTTGGTCAAGAACTTCATTTAATGTTCACAGCAAATATGAAAATGGAGAAAAAGTAATCTCAGAAATGACTTTGAGGTCAGAGAAGAATGACCAGATTCATTCATGCGGACGGATAGGAACGCTGCAGTCACTTAAATAACAACTCGTTACATCTGCGCTGAGCAGAAAAGCATCAAACCTTAAGCTGGATGGGTTACAATCACATAAAAAAAAAACACATCAGGTTCCACTTATGTCAGCTAAGAACAGGAATCTGAGAAATCTGATTGGAAGACCAGGCAGTGTTTTAAGGTATATGTATCTTTCTGTTGCAGCACGGCGAGGTGGACTGCTGGCCGATGCCCTGTGCTCCGTTGACCGACTGTGAATTTGTGGCAGTGCCCGAGGGCGAGTGCTGCCCCCGTTGCATTTCTGACCCGTGCCAGGCAGACACATTGTTCAACGACTTCACCAAAGCATGTGTGGATGAACACGGTGCCACACGCTTAGGCGGCTCTATCTGGAATAAACATGGCACCGAGTGCTCCATCTGCCAGTGCAAGGTAACACACACACACACACACACACAATTACATGCAACTTTATGATTATTCATTACTGCCTCTATTCCTATTCGTTTAATATCCTAATAAATGCAATTACCAGTATCAGGAGTTGATTGGAATTCCTTTCTTAGAGTTGATATAGAAGTGATAGAAGTGATTATGTCATGAATATGAGCTTTTGATGGTATTTACATCCAAACAGGGTGAAAGGGGTAGGAATTGGGGGAAAAAAGTCTCCTTTTTAATGCAGCAAAAGTAATTGGACAGTTGGGTGCTCAGCTGCTTCATGACACCAAGTACATTTTACTGCATTTCTTTATTATTTATTACTTACAACTAAGCAGATAAAAGAACTACAGATAATCATGGCATTTGCATTTGAAATCTGTTGCCGTTTACCATTAATACGAAGTCCAAAGAGCTGCCACCGCCAGTGAAGCGAAACATCATTAGGCTGAAAAATGAAAACAAACCCATCAGAGAGATAGCAAAAAGATTTACTGATGAAACGGCAGCAGGACAGGGCTCTGTTATCCGCTCAGATTGGGCCAAACGCTTCAGAACCGCGCTTCACGCTAGCTATAGATAACACAGATGACACTTCAAAAGCAACCCAGGATTTTTTTTTTCTTAATAAAGCAAGCAAGTTCAATGTTTTTCATTGGCCAAATCAGTCATCTGACCTCAATTCAACTGGCAGAAAGCCCCAAGAAGAAGCACTGAAGGCAGAAAATAAGCTGGGCAGACGACCAGGCGGTCACTAACTGCGAAGGATTCGCACCCAGATATTAAAAATGACAGTTTAATTTATGATTGTTAGTTTGTCCAATTAGTTCCGGCCCATTAAAATCTACAGCATTCACCCAATTTGGATGTAAATTAAAGCAGGATGTCTGCGATTCATAATCGTGCTATGTTCATTATGCAGTTTCAGCATGCTCTGATTTACTAGAGGCTCATACATGCGAAAATCGCTAACAAGAAGTTCATGCTCATTTATTGAAAAATAGTTTTCCGTTTCGCACATTTACCTTAATGAATAGGGTGCATGCACAGTTTAAGGCATTTCTATCTATACAAGGTGATTTATTTACTTTATTTATTTATTGCCCAGAAAATGCACTTTTAATCAATATCTCAAGTAATCACAAATTTGTCTGACTTCATATTATTTATTTATTATATATTAAAGTTACATATACGTATATTCAAGGTTCGCTGCATGTTCGCTCCTTCAATAGCAATGGAATCAAACAGAATTATGTAAATGCAAGGCAGGTTTAATCTGGAGTCTGGAATCTATTTGAAGTCCACATGGCTGTGGAGGACAACCAGCAACACAGAAACCTCATTTAAACATCGTCCTGTCCGCCGGCTTTAAATGTCACATCGTGCAGAATTATTCTTAAGAAAATCACTTGCAACACTGCATTATTTACAGGCACCATTTAGCAGATAAACATGCAAATTATCCCTTTTTATGTGAGATGTCTTAGTAAACCAGGGATCTTTTGAACCCTTTTTGAACATTCTGTAATCTGAAAACTATCAACAAATGGAGAGTGGAAAAGCAAGATGATTAAAAAAACAAAGATTTTAAATGATATGTCGATATTTATGTTTAGAAAAGCAGCAAACTGACCCGAGACTGTGAAGGGCGCTGTTATGAAACTATATTAAATGGTGCAGAGGTCTCAGGTCTCCAGAGTCAAAAGCAAACCGATCTTCTTATTGAGACTGTCTTGGCTTTTACAGTCCTACACACACCCACACATTTCTATAACAAAGATTTGTTAGAGGGCATGATATCGCTTTAACTGTCAACTTTCCTATGCTGATATTTTCTGTTTGACTTCTTTGCCCTCTCTCTTTTTCTTTCTCTCTTTCTCTTTCTCTTTCTCTCTCTCTATTTTTATTTTCACAGAATGGCCATGTCTGTTGCTCTGTGGACCCTCTGTGCCTCTAGTGCCAATCAAAAAGCAACTGTCTATCTCACTGCCCTTTTCTCTTTTTCTATCTCCTCTAATTTGTTGGTCTCTCTGTTCCTTGCTTCCTCTCTTTCTCTCTCTATCTCTCTCTCTATCTCTGTCTTGCGTTCTGATTCTCTGCTCCTTGCCTTTATGTACACCTTCAGATTATTTTTCCTGTCTTACATGTACTGCATCAAACAGACATAAACTCATTCAGCTCTCGATCAGATACCAGAACTGACCTATGGTGTAACCTGCTTTTGCTTTTGATCCGCCAATTTAATTAATTTGACTGCAAGATGCTACCCAGAGATTCGTGGTGTATGGAGAAAAAGGCTTCAAGTACTGTATAATGATTAAAAATCCATGCATTTCTCTGTAAAATAATCACTTCATCACTCCATGGGCATGACTCAATCCAGCGTTATCCATTCTGCAGTATTGCTGATCTATCCATTTCTAAGAGAAAATACTGAAAGACTTTGGTGTGTTTGCTTGCTTGAGGTTTTTTCTTAAAACTTTGTTTTATGTTGTATTTTTCTTTTTTTTTTTGATTTGTTGAATTGAGGTTTAATTTATTCAGTGGCTTGGTATTGTGTAATAGTGAAATAAAGATTTCCATTGAAAGACTAATTTTGATTTTCTTTCATTATGACTTCTTATTAACTCAAATTCCCAGAGATGTTGGCCTTGTTATTATAGGCTTTAGGGCTTCTAAAAATGTACTGTACATTTTATTTCCCAAGGAACAAACAATTTAACTGTGCCCTCAAAGATGCAACTTGTTAAGTGGGTCAAATAAGGACTGCTGTTTTACTAATTCTGGTGATACAAAACTCATTTAGGTAGCCCTTGCTGACTTGTCTACTCTAAATGAAGTGAAAGTCAGACATCTTTGTCACTTGTGCTTGCACACAGTGAAATTGGACTTCCGCATTTAACCCATCCGTGCAGTGAGACACACTAGTGAACACACACTAGTGGGCAGTGAACACACATGCCTGGAGAGGTGGGCAGCCCTAGCCACAGCGCCTGTGGGCACTTCAGCCAAGTCCTGTCAGTCACAGGAACTCGGGAAATCGAACCCAGGACCTTCCGATCAAGGGGCAGACACCCTAACCACAAGATGGTTCTTGTGATGGTTAAAAGATGGTTAAATGTTTATGTAACCATGAAAGTAAGAATAAACATCATATAGAAATGAATTACTTTAATTGTAAAACATGTGGATTTCATTTTGAAATTGCACACATTGGTATTTGGAGCTCGCATGCAGGGAGATGTTGGGCTTGGCATGCTTCTTCCATCTGTTTTTTCTATCCCTTTTTTTCTGTGTTTGGGGCTCAGGGGTCTTGTAAGGCAACCACTTGTGTTTGAAGTCAGTGGTCTAGATGCTACTGAAAACCCCCTACTGAAAAAAAAACCCTTGGCAACCTCAGAGGCATGAACTACAAACCAGCAATTTTAAAATTTTGCCTATAAAATTGCCGCATAACCCAACTCTGAATACGCATAACTTTCCCAGCATTAATGTAGTAGGATTAATGTTATTCCAAATATTAAAGTAATATTAATATGAACATAATAAGATTTGTGGAGTGTTTTAATGAATACATTTCCACGTACTTTCCACAGGTAGCTAATGCCAAATTGAGCAGGTAGAAGTACTGTTCTCAATGAGCCACAGATTAAGATGAATGTTTTAGATGATTTATTTGAAACATGTACAGTACAGGCCAAAAGTTTGGACACACCTTCTCATTCAATGCGTTTTCTTTATTTTCATGACTATTTACA
>JAOVVG010000015.1:3107140-3120377 GCA_028566375.1 Leptodoras nelsoni
TTGTTTTATTTTTGGGCCGGGGGGGCACAGTGGCACTTACCATCCACAAAGGGGGCCCCACATTTAAAAAGTTTGAGAACCGCTGGCCTAAGGGTTACACTGTAGTGCAGGTTTTTACTTTTTTTACATTTACTCCATAACTCATGAAGTACGACACTGAAAACAGAATTTAAAAAATGTGTGCAAAGTTGTGGGGCGTGTTCCTAAATGGGGTGAATTTAAGTACATATAACCTTAACACTTATCAAAAACATGTCTTCTGTCAAGGAGTCAGATTTTCAAGTATTTGACGTGGTTAACATCAAGCTATCGTCACTAATCTTGCCTGGTAGATCCCTCTTGTGACCTGCTAGTAGCTGATACAGCCTTAGACAAACTGGTCATTGGGTGGGCCGTCCATGTTTTTGCACTTTCACAACAAAATTCCAAAACAATATGGATGCCACATGGCAATCAATTCCAGAACGCAGAGCTTAATTAGCTCAAGAAGTTGTCATGTGTGACATATTAAATCTTGAATCCATGTCCAGATTCTGAGGCAGTTTGAAAACTTCGGGGCAATGTCCAGCATCGGGCATCAGGGATGGGTTTAATTTTAAATAGCTGCTTTTCAGATTTAGTTCGATCAAGCTGAAATTTTGTACGAATCATTCATGCTAAGTGAATTTCTAAGAAAACCATCCATCAGCATCTTGCCATCAACCAGTCAATTCCCAGAAGACATTTTAAATGGTTAATCTGATTGCTGATTGACCACATGACCACAATGATCATTAAATATTAACATTCATGAGGCTAATACCAGGTTCTCAAAAGAGTTGATGAAATGTAACGATGACTATTTATTCCTACCAATGGACTGGCACTGGTAAAAGTGAATCGTGTTTGGTTTCCTAAACAGGAGCATGCAGAAGTCACAAACAAAATGAAAAGTGTAATATCTGCTACATGCAGGCAACAGGCAAGACCGATCGGGGACAGATATGTCCAGAATTCAAAATGAGACAATAAGACTTCGATTTAAAATGAAGGGAAGAGTCAAGATTTTTTTAGATTTCTTTTTTTTTTATTTTATGGAACAAAATACATATTTCACATGTTCGCTTATTGTAACCCTGCTGCAGCAGCATTAACAGAACAGAACAGAAAGTGAAAACAATGCAAGGAAAGTGAAGAGTAATGTTTGACCCTATATGGGAAGATATAAGGTAAGGCTGCAGAGTGAATGAACCACAGGCTGTGGGTATGACCCTATCTTCCTGTTTATCTTCTCCAGTAAGTCAGTGCATGCAAACTGAAACCGACCAATAACAGGATAAGAATATGTGAACCCTTACATTCAGTGCTCTAGGGTCGTAAGTGTGTTGTGTATTTTCTTTACTCCTAAATTTGTTCTTTGCTATTACATGTGACACCAAGAGAGTAGAATATTTGCATCCACAGCTACTCAGATATGGTTTCGTATAAAGATTTCTTTGATTTTCTTTCACTTTCACATATCTATATAATTGGGATCCTAAGCTAGGAGGTTGTCTAAGCCATTGTGTTTGTACATATACTGAGGATTTTGCCGAGACTCTGAGATTTGCATTATCTGAAATTAGCTAAACTGTTTTGTTTAAACAGACAACAAAAGGCATCTTTTAACTTATTACTACTTTGTGTTTACGACACAGAAGTTTTCAGAAGTTTGCTTTGGGAGATTCCTTGACGCAAAGCATAAATCAGGCTTTAGAAGCATTGCTCGTAGTATTTAATAGCAATATTTGTAGCATAATCGAGTTATATAATAAATCTACAGGCGGTTTCATTAAAAGTTATTCATTGCATTTCATATGATTTCTTTTTTTTTATCATAGTACATAGTACAGAGTGTTTTTTTAAAAGATAGACCCAGTTTGAAATCTCTATCTCTATACCACAAACTGCCCATGATTGAAATCACTTGAAAGGGCGGGGCATAGAGTTTCAAATGATTACAATGGGGTCTGCCTTTTTGAAATCTGTCCATTGAACAGAATTATGGGGTTAAAAATAATAAAATAAGGATCTTTAGAAGACATTTATCTTTATCCTGCCTGCAAAATGAACAGAGTGACGAAGTAAGGATGGCCAGAACGTTGTTCAGAGGCATGTGCTAAGATGAAAAAGGCTGTCTGGACAGTACAGTTGTACAGCCTTATTATCAGTGGTGTATATACACAAACCCAGTTCACTTAACAACATAATACCATTTAACATTTTCAAAATGTACAACATGCACAATCAATAGGCAAAAAGCTATGTGAACATCAGGCATCCAGTGGTCAAACATGTCATTTGGGAGCCTTTTGAGTCATGCAGACTCCTACTGTGCAACACAGCAAATGTAAACATTGTTTTTGGCAGTCCTGAGAGTCCTGCTGGTACACACACAGTGGGACACAGTGGGTTTTTATATACGTAGCAATACACTAGTTTTTATCATGTCTCATCAAATTTTATATCATGTCAAGGAGATTTTAAACAAAATATTACCTTTATTAGTAGTTTTTATTACATGGATATAATACACTACGTTCTTCTGTCATTGAAATATACCAACTTCGTTAATGTTACATATACACTGAAGTACCAGAAAAACTGGTACTGGTGCCTATGCAAAATACAGCATAGCAACACCATCTATCATTGGCACATCATTGGTTGTGTCCACCAGTGTGTCTATAAAGCAACATCTATGGAAGCTTCTAGAGTTGTTTCCACCATGAGAATGGCAAGTTATCATGATTTTTTCCATTTTCAACACGGTTTAATAGTTGGAGCTCGTGAGACGGGTCGTAGCATTTCAGAGGTAGAACCAAAGTTTGGATTTGCATGTATGAGCATTTCAAGGGTGTACCCTGACTACAAGAATTCTGGCAAAACCTCAAACTTGCTACAGCAGCGTGGCCGTAAAAAAAAGACTCTGGGTGAACGTGAGCAGCGTCGGCTGGCATCAGTCGTTTCATGCGATAGGTGTCCACCATTGCCTCAAGTAACACCAGAATTAAATTCTGGGGCCTCAATAAAACATCAGCATGAGGACTGTGCAACGTTCCCTCCAAGATCCCATGGGGATCTACCAAGTATTAACTGGTATTCCAGTTTTTATGGTACTTCAGTGTATTTACTAGATACGAACTGATCCAGATTATTTTAAATATTCAATGACTGCAAAGCCATCTTTCATACAGGTGCAGACGTTGTGAAATTATGCAAGGCGTAAATCCTGACAAAGCTTTTGGACTTAGTTTGCCAACTGAAATATAACATTGGCAATAAGAAAGTATCAGTGAGTTGTTTTTTTGTTTTTTTGCGAGCACAAGAGATGATAAGAGTGGATAAGAGTAAAATATGATAAGTTGTTTATTGTGGAGCAGGATGCATTATGCACTCAGTAAATGCAGTAAAAGCCAAGGAAATGTCTGGAACTATTTTGGTTAACACATCAGGCTGTGTCTTAGTGTGTTAGTGTCTCAGTGTACAGCACAGGACTGGCTTCATTGTGTGTAGAAGAAATGAAATGAAAGTGTATCTCTTGTATTATCTCTGGTTAGTATTTTAGCACTTCTTTGCCAATAACATGCCACCAAACTGTGCTATAAATAAATAGAACTCATCATCGTGTTTAACATAGCCAACACAAACACAGCCACTTATATAAGCAGTCTGTATGTCTTCAGACAGACTCTAACCTCCGCATACTGTAAGTCTTACGGAAGCCTTCGAATTAGGAGGAGGTGGCTGGGTAAGAGTGTGTGGGAGAAACTGCTTCATGGCTCCATTTCTCTTTTCTCCCACACTTCAGGCAGTACGTCTCAGAAAGAAAGAGCAGCAATCTGCCTTCCAAAAATACAGGCCCAGGGGTTTTCTTCACCCTTTCCATGCCTCTCGTTTTCATTTCCTCATGCACAGTAATGACACTCAGACATATTTTTAAAAGCTTTCACTTCTTCAGACATACCCATCTTCATGCGCACACACAGTTAAGCCAAATTAACTTGTGATTCAGTCGACTATAGCAATTACTGCAAGTGTGTCATCATTATTATAATATTATTTATTATTGTAATATTATTAATATTTCATGTTTGTATTTCAAGAACACTAAATACATGTATAATATTAGTTAGTCTTAAAATAGTATCTAGTATTCATCATTTGACAACTTGCTAGCTTTAATATTATTTAATATTCTCATAAATCAATACAAGACACAGTAGTAGAGACAGTAAGGTTGTGTGAATGCATATGCATAATCAGAATATTCCTGAACTTAAAGCATCCAGGCAGAGTTTCTGAATTCACCCAACGGTAGTGCTTATGATTTTGGAATCAGATTCTATAAAGCATTATTGAACCCCTGCTGCATAAAATATGTACAGTTGTGGTCAGAAGTTTAAATGCACTCATGGTGGACATGAGTGCCGTGGCAATATTGGGCTTTAAACGATTTCTTTGAGTGTTTCGTATTGTATTCGTATTGTGAGGTGTTGAGAGTTATTGGCTACTTTGCCATGGTCTGGAAGAAGACAGAAACGGTCGCCCTCAGATGAAAGAAAATTGGTTCAGGTGGTCAGGAACAACCCAAGAACCACCAAGGGACAGACCTCCCATGAAATAGAAGCCACAGTGACAGCAGAATGTTTGGAGGAGTAAAGGTGAGGCATTGAACTCCAGGTACACAGTACCAGCTGTTAAGCATGGTGGTTGTAGCATCAGCTGTGAGTGGAACTGGTTCCTTGCCTGAAGTGTATGGAATAATGGAGCAGGAAGACAGGAGAAGGTGGGCAGTGTAGCTCAGTGGTTAATGCATTGGCCTACTGATCAGAAGGTGGTGAGTTCAAATCCCACCACAGCCAAGCTGCACTGCTGGGCCCCTGAGCAAGGCCATGAAATCGCTCTGGATAAGGGCATCTGCCAAATGCCGTAAATGTAAGACAACCTCAGAATTCAAACCTCAGCATAACTTCAAACCATCAGCTAGACTTTGGGTGTTTGAACAGAACAAGGACTCTAAACGCACAACAAAGCTGGTTGAGGAATGAATAAAGCAGGCTAATATTAAACATTTGGAATGGACCTCAACCCTAAAACCCTAAACCAACACATATAACCGAAGGAAACCAACACATTTAACTAAACCTGTGGTCAAATATCCCACCAGAATTCTGTGAGAATCTTTTGGTGTCTACCCATAGTGCAACTTGCTACAGTACATTGAACCAAATATTAGGCGTGCTGTATGTATAATGTTGACCCTGTATTGACTTCATAAAACCCCAAAAATGTTACTGTTATGTTTTGCATGCATTTTGAAACAGAAACAAACCGTTTAAAGAAATTAAGGAGCCTGTGACATTCATGCTCATGACGAGTGTCTGTACATCTGACCACAACTGTGTATTTATAGATACATAAATGTCATCACATTTACTTCAGCCAAACAGGCTTTGTCCATGGCAGATTCATACATTTATATATATCCATTTATCTGTTCATATTTTTTGAAGGCTGAGAAGATTTTATGTACATGCCGCTAATTACAAATCAATTACAAATCTGAATATTCCAAATAAAGTTTTGGCTGTATGTATGCATAATCAGATGTGTAATTTGCAGATGATCTGATTTTATACCTTCATCCTTCCTCATCCTCCCTACCTTTGCTTCTAGGGTTTATTACCCTCTGGCAGATATACTGGATTTTGTATGTTGTTATGCTTCTGAATTCGATGTTTCTCAGTGTGTTTCTTTTTAAAGTACATCATGATAATTGTGTGTGGCTATTCATAGAAACCTCCAATATGTAATTAAACTCACGTTTGCTAAGGCACTTAATACATTAAAAGGAGGCCTGAAAATGCTGGAGATCATTACCCCTGTCCTTGATGGAGCATATTAATGCAGATGAAAATGATCTTTCTCTCTCTCTCTCTCTCTCTCTCTCATGCACTCTCTATCTACTGCTATCTCTCTCACACACGCTCTCTTCCTTTAAGCATTGCTGTGAAGCTGTTGTGTACTGTCCATCAGTAAAAGTGCAGTGCGTATAAAATTAAATCAAATTGAATTAAATCCTTCCTTGAATTAAATGACGATGTGTCATTGTGTAATTTGTATTTACAACTTCCTTTGGAAAGTGCAGCATCTTTTGTCAGATGTTGGTTTGCACATTTTGGAGACACGTCTCATCAATTCCAGCTTTTAACTTGTGCATCAGACTCCAGTTTCACAGCATCTGATTTCATGCCCTGTTCGCTAAGCATTTGTCATTCCGCCCTAGTAATCTTAAGGTAGCATTGAAGTTACAAAATCGTCCTAAGAGGAGAGGGAAGTGAGCTTAGTCTCTCCAACTAGCATTCAGCCCCTTCTTTCAACTTTTTCCCTTCTGCTCTGTGGTATAGACTTCCTATACTGTGGTATAGACCTCCTGTATTTCTCAGTTTAACAAAGGTCTAAATGTATCCATGTAGTTTCACTTCCTGTTCTTTTTTGTATCATCTCTCCTATAAGCTGAAAGGCTGCTTAGCATTCTGTTGTGCTTGTAACACATATCAACATGATACAGTCTTTTATGATGTCTATCATGTTTCTAACATGTGTATATTAAAAACATCTAAGAGTAAAGCAGTGGGGATAAAACTGGGCATATGAACGCTAATATCTGTAGAGATATGCATGTGTTGCATGTAAGAGCTCTTTGCTGCTAAGGACAGATAAAGATCTGTCTCTGTCTGCTGCTTTTTCAGCTTCTCAGGCCTGTATTTCGTTCTCTATCACTATAGGTCTGTCTTTTCTCTGAGGAATAATTAGTTGCTCTGCTATTGAAACCCCCACGCATGTCTGAAAGAGGGACTGTGTGTGTGTGTGTTAGGGGGGATGGTTTTCCTCTGGAATTGTTGGTGGCACGGTGTTGCAAGGCTATTTCCTTATCTGTTTATCAGCTTGAGAACTATACATTTCCGTGTGTGTGTGTGTGTGTAATAAATTCTCACTGAGGAAACTAAAACTGAATAGTTTCTAAAACTGAACTGAAAAAACTGAACTAAATGCAAATTGTGTAGCAGAATCAAAGGGAATGGCAAATATTGATTGTTTTAGTTTGTGATTGGTTCTGTGAGTATTAGGGTTTGGTTCTGTAGGTATTAGGATTAAACTATATGGTATGTTAATTATTATCACAATAGTGACACTTAAATACTAAAAGCTAAACCCTGTACCCTGTAATAAACCACATTTATTCAATCTTAGAGGCTCCTGTAAAGGTGTGTGTGGGTGTTTTTGCCATATATTGGCATTGGTATTCATATTTTTTTAATTACACGAACTCACTCTCTAGCTATGGCAGCATGTTTCATGGGATATCACTATGACAGTGTGTACCACTACAGTTACAACATGTTTTTGTTCACATTATGCAGTGTTGAAAATGTGTTTTTTTGATCAGGAAATACTCACTTCCTATGTATGTGTATTTCATTTTGGTGGTTACAACTGAGCTGGATATGTAAATGCATGCGTGTCTGTTATGTAACAAGGGCCTGTGTTTTGGTTGCCAGGATATTCCTTTTCAGCTGCCACTGAAGAAGTGCGTGGTGGTGGGTAATGGAGGAGTTCTGAAGAACAGCGGGTGTGGTAAAGAAATCGACCAGGCCGACTTCGTAATGAGGTAAGACCCGATCGTCATGTCTGCTGGCATTGCAAAAAAGATTTTAACAAGGTCTGTTTGGAAGTTAGGTAGTGCAATGAGTTTGGTGTGAAGGATGGCTTAGTCTGTCTCTCATTCAGTGCAATGAAGATAACCAGGATCAGACATGTCTTAGGTCATATATATATGGATTTGGAAAGGTAGCATGGACAACTAAGCACCTCCAACGTTCTGTGTGCAAAAAGCTGAGGTGATGATAGTGTTTGTGTTACCTGTCACACTCCTGGATAATGATTATTATCATGCAGTGGGGAGTGTGAGACAGCAGACAGGGGAAGGATGCATGTATTACTTTGCTACTGTACTTACCACTGAAATCATCATGACTATTCTTATCTGCTTTTTCGAGGTTTTTATATAGTACTACACTACTGTATATTTGTACATAGCAAAAGCTCAGATGTTTAATTAACACCTGAACTGAGATGGTAGGTGTTAATTACATGCTGGAGATCTAACCAGTTTTACACTTTACCTTATTGCTTGTTAAGCTTTTTACTCATTTAGCCTTCATTCTACTTCTGATTTCACCATGCTTTTCAAAAGGCATAAATTATTTAAGGTCATATTTCAGGTTTAATAATAACTTCTTGTTGGGTGTAGTTTAATCAGTTTTTTGAGGGTATAAACATAATTATTATTTTCTCTCTCCCTCTTTCCTTTTTTCTGTTTTCTTTCCTCATCCTTTTGTAGTATTTGTCTATTTATCTATCCTACTTACACTATTATTTCTCTGTTATGAATATTATGGCCTCCCTCTATACTATGACCACAGATACTAAAAGAAGGCTATGATATCACTAATAAAGATTAGTCGGTTCTCTGAAGAGAAGGGTGGTGGTGGGCAAAAGAAAAAATTATTGGTGTTGTCCATCATATATTACAGGATATACATATTCACTTAATTTTTTTTACATTTATGGCATTTGGCAGACACCTTTATCCAGAGTGACTTACATTTATCTAATTTACACAACTGAGCAGTTGAGGGTTAAGGGCCTTGCTCAAGGGCCCAACGGTGGCACCTTGGTGGTGCTGGGGCTTGAACCCCCAACCTTCTATTCAGTAGCCCAACTCCTTAACCACTGAGCCACCCTAACTCTAAATTGTTGTAATACTGTAGTGCAGGCCACATGGGTATTGAAATATTTAGCTTTTACTTTATTTTTAGACTATAATTATTTTTAAATAGTTTTAATTTTCAACATGTATTCACTTTCAGTCTTTGTAATTAAAATTTGCTATGCATTCTAAATGTAAAAAACATTTCATGCTGACTAGAGGATTGAGTTTCTTTTGACCCCTTTCTTCCTGTTTTCTGTTTCCACTCTAGATGTAACCTGCCCCCACTGTCCAAAGAATATACTGATGATGTAGGCAGGAAGACCCAGCTGGTGACAGCTAATCCCAGTATTATAGAGAAGAGGTAATCGTATATGTTTTATGTCTTTTATAAACTATCAGTATCAATAAATGCTTATATGACAAAATTTGAAGACAAACCAACCAGAACAGATCTAAACATCTAAAAATTCTAAGCTGATAAGATTTGTCTGGCATAGATAAACGGTTACACTTAGGTCTGTCCTCCAGTCTGTCCTTTTTGGGGAAACCATTAAATGTTGCATGTTCTACATAACATAAGTGTCTATGTAGAGACATACAACAGAGGCTCTGAACCAAACTCTTTCCAAAAGCATGTCATAGTGCATACTGCTCATTATGTGCATATGTTTTTAACACAATAACCGCATGCTCTGGTGTTATTATAGTTTATTTCCCATTCAAATTCCCATTCAAAAGTTTTGTTTGTCTAAAAGTTCTGAATTGTTTCCCTAATTGTCTTCAGAATTGCTGTAATTTGCCTGTAAATGATGTGGTTTGCTCATAGGGTAGACTTACAAGAGAAATAGTGCCCATGACTTGTGGGGAAAAAAGTTCATTTAATGATATTCAATTCAATTTCCCTTCTCGTCCACTTTCTCCCAGCTTTCAGAGCCTGCTCTGGTCTCGCAAGGCTTTTGTGGAAAGCGTGAAAGCCTATGGCTCCAGCTACATCTACATGCCTGCCTTCTCCATGAAGCCTGGCACAGACTTGTCCCTGCGTGCCTACCATGCGCTGGCTGATTCAGAGTCGAATCTGACAGTGCTGTTCGCCAATCCAGACTTCCTAAAGAACGTGGGACGCTTCTGGAAGCACCGGGGTGTACACGGCAAACGTCTTTCCACAGGCCTTTTCTTGGTGAGCCTGGCTCTGGGAGTGTGCGACGAAGTGACGGCGTTCGGTTTCTGGCCGTTTGCACTGGGCCTCAACCAGCAGCCTGTCAGTCACCACTATTACGACAACGTACTGCCTTCGTCTAGGTTCCACGCAATGCCGGAGGAGTTCCTGCAGCTATGGCATCTCCACAAGAGCGGTACTCTGAGATTGCGCCTGGGCCACTGCGCTCACTAAAATGACCATGTGTAGGATGAGGTATTTTCTCTTTAAAACAATCAGACACCCACACCCTCAGTCTTCAAATTACCATGAGAAGAAAAAAGTGGCTGCAGCTCCTCCTCTATCCCAAAAGCTACCAAACTGATTCCACCCCTAGTGTATGCTTGATCCCTGTGGGTAGACACTTAATACCCCCCACTAACACACAAATGTATTCACACACAGACAGACACCCACACACTTTCTTTTTGGTTGCCAAGGGACTGTCTCAGTCTTGCCAAGAGCAGTGTCAGTGTGTAGAGTGGGGTAGAAGCGTGGGATGGTATAAAGCTGTAGCTGCACTTACAACAGCTGTTCTCCCATGTCTATTTTTTTTTCATTTTGGATCCTGAACAAGGGCATGAGGAGGCATGGAGCAGGTAATTAAAGACATCTTAAATGCACTCTTCAAAAAAAGGAGTTGCAATGAGAACAGCACGATTTTTTTTGCCAAGACAACATACAGCCATGACCGTAGTGGGTGGGGCTTGATCAGGGCAAAAAATGGACATAAGAAAAAGATAAACAACCGTTAAATTATTTTTGCCTTTTTTTGGTCGCAACATTCTGTGGATAAATGTTTTTGGTGCAAGAAATGAAAAAAGGGAAAGTATTCTTCTATTAATATGTTGGGGTTTTTTTTGGTGAGATTCAATAATGTTGAGGTTGAGGTTGAGGTGTTTGCTTCCTCAAAACAGAGGAGCATGTGCGTGTGAAATGAATGTAATGTCAATGCACTGCTGTACAGCCTCAATTTGAATACGAGTTCATCTGTGATTCTGAGCTATCTGTATATTCAGGTGTTTGTGCAATGCTTTGGTTTGAACAGTCTACTGATCATGTTGGAGTAAAATATGCTTTGTCAGCTTCAGTCCGCCATCAGAAACCAAAATGAAACTTTGCAGGCATCTACAGTTACTCAGTTTTGCGTCATGGTTTTGAGCGCTTTTGTAATAGCCCATTTTGTGATCATTATAGAAGGATTTTGCCAGTGGAGGTGATGTGACTGTGACTGTGATTTTCTGTGAACTGCAGTCTTTAGTATCTTCTGTGAATTACAGTCTTGCTTTGATAGTATCAGTGATTTTCTATGATAAAAACCCGCTGTTGGTTTGAACATCTAATTTGTCATGGGTTCTACTGGGGCATTAACACTGCCTGCAACTGCTCAGGTGCTGGACACCTGGTCCTGGACTGCAGTGTGTACATTCAGTACATGTAATGGATGTAAAGGAAATTTTGGGCTATACATCTGATCAAGTTTCCAGTTTTTAGCTAAATTCTACCTGTAAAACTTTTTCTCTGGCTTTGTCATCTCATAAACGAAAGCAAACTAAAGGAAACATTTACTTTATAGGTCTTGCTGGTTTTGATATATCACTGATTCATAGTCTCTGAAAAGAGTTTTTTTATATAATTATTTTTGAAAGGACTGAAAAGAATGCGCTTAAAGTGTAAAGGCATCAGCACTGTTTAACCTGCATTAATATTACTAATCATTAACACCATCACAAGAGTTACTAACAAAGAATGAAATGCATACACATTCATAGATGCTTGGGGTTTGCTCAAGGCCAGGCATGTATCAATCCTCACTGTCTCTATTCCATCTGTTCACATTCCTTGAGAGGTCTAGTGCCTTGTTCATGTGGAAGGGGGAAAAAAAGGAAAAAAGAGACACCAGCAGCAGTAGATAAGGACTACGTATTACTCTAGCCTTCATTTTTTTTTTGTTCCTCATAGGCATTTCTGCATATTGAAAATCTGAAACTGGATGATGGATTAAATCCAGCAGGATCTTGGATGCTTCAAGGAGTCTTATCAAAAGCTGGTTGCAAATGGACCAATTTGAGAGTCCACCTTGTCCTCACTCAGTTGCCATTTGAAGGCATGTCTTGTATAATTGTAACTGGGAGAAACTTTAGAAACAATACAGTGGGCATTTGAATATATGTTATTTGCACCTTTGTCCTGTTCAGTATTGTGAATGACTGAGACTATTGCTTGTATAGCAACCTGCATGACTGTGGTATGTGTACTTGATTAGGAAACTAACTGAATTTGAGTTAAGGAAGTTTTTTCTTAATGATTATAGGGTTTTTTGTTGTTGTAGTTGTTTTTTTTTACACTCCTGTCCCTTTCTGAGCCATGTTAAGCTGTGTACCCAAAGTGTAACAGTGCTTACTTCAGCCACTTGTTATCACTGGCAATTCCCAATGATAATCTTACTATGAAACAATTATGGAACACATCGATTCAGGCCACAATTTCTTTAATAAACAAAGGCAACTTTTACTGTTACAGTTGTTGAGTAGGTTATAATTTACCTTTTCTGAACTGGCTTGAGAAAAAAAACACTAACGTATGTAATTTGTGTAATGTTGAAGATTTTAAATAGCAGAAATGAAAAAGCTGAAACTGAAAAACAGACTCTTAGCCAGTCAGTGAGAGCTTCTATGTTTGAGCATGTCATACTGAATAAATGAGAAGAGGAAGAACAGCTTGCGCCGAGCAAAGGCTTTGTGACAGCTGGGTTATGCCAAGTGGCAAAAATCAAGTAATCTGTGTTTGGGAATGATTGTGAAAGGATGTAATAAAGTAACCCAGTTTCAACTGTCCTGTTTTTCTGCACAGCTGTCTCTATTTTATGTTAAAGGTTGGTTGTGTTTTGTATGTCTTTCCACTGTGTTCAGACATTAATTGATAGGTTATACTAGGGTGTGTTCCCACCTCACACCTAATATTCCTGGGATAGGCTCCGGATCCACCGTGACCATGATCCAAATAATTGGTTACTGAAAGTGAGGGAGAGTAAGATTAGTATATTGCCAGTATATCAGTATATCACCTCCAGAATTATTAGCGCCCTTCATGAAAATGACAGAATATTAATATTCACAGTCAGTGTTTGATATTTGAGCTTAAACTTTATGGGATACTAGAGAGAACAGACAATGAAACTGAAACACCTGTCATTTTAGACCACAATAATTTATTAGTATGGTGTAGGGCCTCCTTTTGTGGCC
>JAOVVG010000015.1:3457920-3471045 GCA_028566375.1 Leptodoras nelsoni
AGAGAGAGAGAGAGACAGGTAGATAGATAGATAGATAGATAGATAGATAGATAGATAGATTTAGATAGACATTTCCACTGCAGAAACCTCTTCATTTCTTTCTTTAAAAATATATTCATTTCATACACGTTTCCACTTCCATTGGACCACACTTCCAGGAACTTCTTTAGCTCGTGCTCCAGCGATGGTACTTCCAGTATTGCTATACTGACTGTTGCTGACTGATCAAGTCCAGCTTCATAAAATGTATTTAAACTCCCGCATTTAGTCGTACGTACCAAATATATTTATATATATATATTAAATATTACAAATGGTACAGCAAGAACAAATCAGGAAAACGAGATGAAATCAGAACTACAGGGTTGATGGACATGAGTTCCCATGCTACATGGTCTCAGATCCACAAATGAATTAAGCTGAGCCACTTCATCTCCACGGCACATCCTTAACTAGTGTAATATGTGGTGCACAGATTTATTATTGCACTGATTTAGTTTCATTGTAGCATAAAAAGCACTGAAGCTTCAAATATCATTTCTAGCCTGTCTACAAGTGTTAAGTCAAGTGCAGATTGACACATTCTTTACTGTTTGTCACTAGTCATTTTTTGAATCACTGATTAACTAGTGGTCCCAAAAATTCTCTATATATGTACTGTATATCTTGTACATCCTATATATTAAGTATTCACATATACACACCCCTTCAAGCAGGCTAGCTGGTGCTGTTCGTGAGCCTGTGAGCTCCTTCACCAGAAACTCTGTCCAGTCACTGTACTTCTCTTTAATAGCTGTGAAAGAGAGGGAATATTTAAATATCAAATATCAGACATTGAAGCTGGTTTAATTATTGCAAAATAGTGCATGTACACAGCAAAAACACCAGTGATGAATTGACACCTACAGGGTTTATATATTTATTCCAGCTGTAGGTGTTTTTTGCTGTGTACATTTGTTTGACTAGATGTACTTTCCCGTATCCACAAACATGACTCATTTACATGAATATACAATAATATATAAAAGTGTATATCAGCTTAGTCATGCTTCTGCTACAACCTATAACACTCACTAATAACCATGATGCTATCGCTGGATCATTCACAAACTGCAGACTCAAAGCAGCTGTTGCAAAAATGTTAACTAATCATTACAATGGCGATTTTAAATGCAGTCTTCCCTAATCCTGATCCTGCACTTCTCAGTCATTCAGTCATTTATTTTCAGACACATCTCATCACCATTGCTCTACACCACAGTAGTGCATGCTACATGGTGTAGGATAGCGATGAACTGCTTCCATATATCATACTGACATAACACAGTTGACACATGATAACGCCAACAGTACTGACAGCTCACAGGATGTTTCGCACATTCATAATAACAGTGCCGTGACTGTACTCTCAGCGTTAACGATCAATCCTGACTCGTCGTACGACGTGATTACAGAAATGTCTTATTCATCTCACAAAACACCGCACTGTCTAAAACAAGGCCTCCTAATCTGAGAAAGGGTTTATCATCTGGACAACATCAGTTTAAATCCAACATCCGTCTATGGCCTGGAGTCCATAAGAGACCATAATCGGCAATATCTTGTTTGTCTATCACAATAACTCTGTGGATCTGTGAGCGCCTGTATACAGTAACCGCTCTCCTCCACTCCTGTTCGGCTTTAACAGCTTGGCCCCGCCCCCCAGAAAATATCATTCGCTAAAATCAGCAAAGCAAACAAGAAAGACTCCTTGCTTATCATCTCCACACTTGAGATGATACTGCACATCTCAAACATCTCTGCTACTGTTCAAGGAACACGTACGGCTGTAGGCACGTTAGAGATCGGAATCCTAATCAGTATTCATTCGTAAGTACGCACATAGATGAAGTATTCAGATCCTTTACTAAGTAAAAATACAGACACATGACTGTAAAAATACTCCATCACAAGTCATAGCAGCAAAATGTAGTAAAAGTATTAAAGTAAAAGTTCTCGGATCTCTCAGATTAATATTATATGACATCATTAGATGATTAATCCTGAAGCATCAGTGTGAAAGCAGCATGTTAGTGTTGTAGCTGCTGGAGGTGGAGCTACAGTTTGAATTACTGTGTATATAAAGTTTGAAATACAGGGACACCTGATAGATTGATAGTTGTGAGATGATCTGTATTCAGTGTTTGCACTTTTTCATTCATCTTTGATATTTGGTGAGATATTGTATCTTGGCTATTTATTGAAATTAAACCATGCGAGAAGTTTAGATGAAAAAAGAAAATCACTATTTGGTGTAGCTGTATTTGGTGGAACACTCATAGTCGTCTAAAACGTGACCCAATTATGTACACATTGCTTTTTTGTCTTAAGTCTTAAGAAGCAACAAAGGATGGAAACCACTGGTTTAATCTTTAATCCTTATCCACTTTGTAAAATCTGCGTCTTAAAAGTAACTAGAAACTAAAGCTGTCAAATAAATGTAGTGGAGTGGAAAGTACAATCTCTGAAGCGTAGTGGAGTACAGTACAGTACTTGAGTAAATGTATTTAGTCCTTTTCCACCAACTACACTTTGCAAACAGCCCATAATGAACAAAGAGTAACCTTTAGTAACCTTTTCAAATGCTCTGTAACCAAGGACGCATGTTTTTCTGGCTTGCCTTTTGGGGCCTTCATCCAGACTATGAAATTGACTTTTTAAGAAACTACAAAACACACACAAAATACCCATATGTACAATACCCCGATTAGTGTAAAACTCTCAGACACGTTCATATCTAAGCACTCAAAGTGAATCTGATCATCAAAATTCTACCCAACTGTAATTAAGACAAACCCTCTCTCACATTCATCGCTCTATAACAACACTCTGGGGAGACACGTGCATTGTTTCTGTGTCCACATCACAACTCCAAGTATCATATAACAGCATTCAAAGGGTGTGAGCTATGCCCTGAGAGAACGTGCTGGTAAACAGACAAGAGGAAAGGGGAAACAGGAACAATGACTGGTCTTAATTTGTCACTATGACTTCCATGATGAAGTTATATTCAATGCTACATTTGGTAAAATTCTGTGTTTTTTTTTTTTTTTCATTTCTTCATGGATTAATGATGAGACACAATAAATAGGCAGTGGCACCAATATTTTGTTACATCATTTGATATACACTGAAGTACCAGAAAAACTGGTACAGGATCCTATGGAAAATACATAGAAACCTGTGGAAATCATTGGTTGTGTTCTTCAATGTGTATATAAAGTGACATCTATGGAAGCTTCTAGAGCTGTTTCCAGCATGAGAATGGCAAGTTATCACGATTTTGTGATTTTCAACCCGGGTTAATTGTTGGAGCTCGTCAGATAGGTTATAGCATTTCGGAGGTAGAAGCAAAGTTTCACGTATGAGCATTTCATGGGTGTACCGTGACTACAAGAATTCCAGGAAAACCGCAAACTTAAGAGAGCAGCGGGGCCGTAAAAAGACTGAGTGAACGTGGCTGGCGTTCGAAGAATCTTTTCACGTGACAGAGGTGCAACACTGTCACGTGACACCGGAATTGAATGCTGGGATCTCAATGAACATCAGAGTTAGGACTGTGCAACGTTCCCTCCAAGATCCGGTGGGGGACCTACCAAGTATTAACTGCCATTTTAACTATGTTAAATATACCAGTTTTTCTGGTACTTCAGTGTTTTTTAATAAAGCAGAACATACTTGTTTCTCAGTGCCTTTTTTTTGGAAATAATTTAAAACTTGTTAACAACACAAATAAATAAAACTTGCTTTACAAAGCACATAAGGTTGGGTTGGACTGTGTAACGTTCCCTCCAAGATCCCTACCAAGTATTAACTGCTATACCACTTTGTCTGGTACTTCAGTGTATTCTATTCATTTATTTTCCTTAGATGATGTTACTGCTGACATCTCAGTGGAATCCTTAAATACAGACAGCGTTAAATATAGGCAGCTATCAAGAAAGTGTGAGAAGGTTGTTCTCTCGCTGTACTGATCTCTACTCCCCTCTCCGTCTCTTGCTGTCTCCTTCCTGTCTCTCTGTTTAATTTCTTTACAAAAAAAATAGATTAACTCTTTCCATACATGCAGTTTAAGGCGGTCATCGAACCCTCAATAAGCTCGCAACACTCAATTTACTCGTCACACTCCTTCCATTCATTTAGTTTTGATTGGCAGTAAGCCATTAGCCTATAGCTACCATCACCATGACGACTGCCACCACCCCCACTTCCACTTCTAACATTTCTCTCCAAGCCTATTTTAAACCTCATCATATTTGTTTGTTTTGTTTTTTTTCCTCTCCTTCCAAACCTTGATCTGGTCTGGCTTTAAATGTATAAACGTGCCCTCAGAAGTCATTCTTATTTAAATATTCATTATGGAAAAAACACAGGTGCTCGAACCTGCTACTTCAAAGAGGACAGCCCGGAACAAATGTATAAGGAAGTGATTTGATTTGCTGATTCAAGAACATTCAGAATACATTACCTTTCAGAGAAATGGTTTAATGGTAAAGCTAAACTAAACACAGATTAAACTTAATACACATATTAAAATTATGCACAGAAAAAAAAAACAGAGAACAAAAAACGTGTCCAGAGAAACAGGGCCATTTGGGAAAAAAAATCTGCTACAACTTCACGAGCACTCTGCATGGATATCCTGTTTGTCTGGAAACTTCCTGTACTACACGCCATTCTTCCTTCACCTACTTTTATTACTTCTTAACCCTCATACACGTAAACTACACCTGCACATTCATGCAATTATCCAATCAGCCAATCATGTGGCACCAACACAGTGAATAAAATCATACAGATACAGGTAAAGAGCTGCAGGATGACAGACGGACCGGTTTGAGTATTTCAGAAACGTCTGATCTCCTGGCATTTACAGTATAGACAAAATGAGGAGGAAAAACAAAAAAGCACCCAGTCGGTTCTGTGGGTGGAAACGCCTTGCTTATGTGCAGAAAGGCATTTTAAAATGCACAAAACATTGAACCTGGAGGTGGATGAGCTGCACAACATCAAGCTGCACTCCTGTCAGCCAAGAACAGCAATCTGAACACCAGAACACATCATCTGGTCTTTTTCCTAATCTTCAACTGCCCAGTTTCAGTTTCCTAATATAGTTCAGTTATTAATTAAAGTAACTAGCGGAATGGTTTTAAACCTAAAAACCCTTGAATTAATGGCATCCAATTTAATTGAACTGGAAAAGTGATAATAATAACTTTTAATACAAAATGTTTCTGATTTATGTGTCTCTTTTATTATATTTGTATTATTTTGAATTGCAATAAAATATAATATTATGTTCCGGGGAATGAAAAACTCCGAAAAAAAAAATCTCAGACATATTTTTGTTTATAGCAAAAATGATTAGCAATATTTCTGAGACTACTAAAAGGCCAGGCGAGTAAAAACCCAATATCAGAATTTAATTGCCAAAGGCGGCTCCTACGTTAATCGTTTAAAGCTGCAGAAAGGTAGAAAGGCTGTACGCTCCCCGAACGCAGTTTGGTGGTAAAGCCGAGGTTAAGCTAATAAGCTGGTAAAAAGCTTATGACTGAGAAATATATCAGACATTTCATTTCTTGCTGTGGATTACATCAACTTGCTGCATTATTTACCTTCTGGACCAGCACATAGTAGGTTTCGTGATCACTGTTTTTTTCTCAAAGAATTCGCAAAATAAATTATTGCAAAGCTAGAGCGAAAAACCGGCAGCGAATATTAATCTTTAGTAAAAAAAAAACATTTCTGCAACCTGGATTCAACATTTACATGCCTTAGACACGACACATACAGTAAACAGAATTTAAGGCTTTGTATGTTTGTGACTTCCTGTCCCAAAATGGCACTGTGTCGCTCAGCGTGTAATCACCCCAGCCCATGTGTGTGCGAGCTAATCACTTAAGCAGCAAGGCGGTGGGGGTGTGTGGCTGTTACCATGCCAACAACCCCCTGCCTTCCCCAGCAGCTAAACATTCTGGTTAGGCTTTGTGATTTGCACGCTTAAGTAGAACATGATCACTTTATCACATTAGTTTAGAATAATACACATATGTACACACACACACACACACACAAATGATATCGATGAGTTTCAGTGTCTGTGTATGTGCATGTGCATGTGTGTTTCTTTCTTTTGCTTCTTTACAGCAAACTGCAGCTATTATTGGTTTAGGTTTTATACAGTATATAGACATTATGTATCCAAAATATTGGTCACATGGCTGGGAATAAGTAGGAATTCTGGGATATTATACATTGAAACCCAAGTTTTTACGACAGTATCTGCATACAATTTCACTTTTTAAAGACAAAAAATAAATCTTGGCTCGTTTTTTTTTCTTCATTACTTTACTATAAACTATAAAATGACGTTTTGCTGCACATCATTTTTGACAGCAGTTTGTGTGTCTACTCATTCATCACAATCTCAAGACAATAATCAGCTAATAAGGTTGGCTACACTGTAATTACACATTGTAATTCCTAGTCCATAATCTCTGCTTGGCACTGGTGCAACCTTACAGTGCCAAAAGATTAAAAATATATTTTAATTTAGTCTCTATATAGAGTACAGTGGTCATGGCTTGGATAAGACTTACGGGGGCTCGTCTTATTTGTGTCTCAGCACTTTTCTGAGGTAAGCCTGAAATGGTGGCAGAAAAAAAAACAACTAGGGGTTCAGCCCTCTCTCTCAATCATCGTAAAGAGACGAATGAAGAACAGACAGTTCAGTAAACATCGAGATATCTTTTTCTATGCAAAGCTAAAAAGCTATTTTTTTGTCTATGCATGCAAACCCATGCATCTGGTTTAAGAGTATTCAAAGAGTAATCTTTGCTTATATTAAAACACAGAGTAATAAAGTCTGCCTTAGGAGCCCGTACAAACCAGGCTAGGTTCACTAGGGTTCTATCGCCACTGTATCACATGCTTCAAAGGAGACTTTCAGGCAGGCTGTGTTGTTCAGCGTTAGAAACAGTTTGAGTTAAATGAGCAAACAGCACGCTACTGCCGTAAGATATCTGATCATTTGATTCTTCAATGATGAATAATGCAGAAACATTTCTCGCATTTAATATTGAAGCATTTCGTGGATACGTCGTAATGAAATTTTAGGCTTCATTAGGCTTCCTATGTATTCTTAAAGCAATCCCAAGGACACGGGCTGACAGGCAGGAACACACTCCGAACACACATTCCGTCGCACGCTTGCGCGTTTAATTCTACCACCATTGATTGATACAATTTCCCATTCGCCGTATGAGCAATTCATTTCCTCTCTCCTGAGGTAAACTGAAATGAATACCTAGAAATGAGTCTAGTAACGAACACAGTTTGAGAACAAGCTTGTGCTGTAGAAAATGCCAGTGAAACACTGTTTTCGCTGATACAGTGCTTCTGATGCAACTGAACTGAGGATTTCAAACCCGACAACTGAGGAGATCGTTCCTTTACACAGTAGGTGAAATCTACTGTTTCATATTCTTACACATTTAGCAGGCAACTTGTAATTAAAGACAGGCCACAAGAACTGGAGCACATAAAATATTAAATATTTTAGTCATTCTAGTGGGAACTTCAAAAGAGCAACATAAAAAATAATAAAAACTGCACAGTGAAAGAAATTAATGAGTTATTTGTATATTTTGCATATGAATTCTTGCAAAAGTTGCATTTGAATGTAACTACTTCAAAAGGCTATATTTAGGGTATTAATTTCATGCCAGTACAAGTGTAATTTCCTGGTTAATTATGGTGTGTCTGAAAGCCTATTTTTTCTTGTTTGCATATTTTAAAAGACTGTTCTGAATAGGGACAAGCAGCACAAAAGGGGTGTGACATTTAAAACCTGCCTGTGCATTGGGATTTTTGCAATACCACTGCCTGAGAACTTTACTATCCACAGCCACACAGATTACACAGTATTTTCCTGACTTCAGTGTGCACTGGGAAATGTGCAAATGCTAATTTATAAAATAAATCATAGCTAGTGTCTTTATTGGGGGTCAAACATAGGTGGTCAGAGTAATCACGGGCTTATACAAACCCCATTTCCAGAGAAGCTGGGACACTTTCTTACACTCGAGAAAGTTGGGGCAGAGGCATGTTTCCCATTGGGTCATTTAGGAATTGAAGATACTCAATATTGCAGGTTTGCAAGTAGATTTTTTACCCATTCTTGCTGTGGACATGACTTAACAGTCCATGGTTGCTGTTCTCTCACTGATTCTCCTCTTCGTGATGCCCATACAGTTTCAACAGGAGACAGATCTGGACTGCAGGCAGGCCTGTCAAGCCACGCTGTTGTAACTTGGACACGGAGTTCCTTGGAAAAGATGCTGTCCTGACTGCAGCATATGTTTCTCTAAAATACCAGTATACACCTCCTCATCAATGGTAACTTCACATATATATGCAGATCCCCCATGCCATCACAGATTCTGTTTCTTGCGCTATTTGTTGGTAACAGTCGGGATGGTCTTTTCATTTTTGGCACATAAAATCCAATGTCCAAATCCAATTGTTTTTTCCGAAAACAAGCTGAAATGTGGACTCGTCTGACCACAGAACACATTTCCATTGTCTTTCAGACAGGCCCAGAGAATGTGCCGGTTTTCTGCACAAAATTATTATATGGCTTCCTCTTTGTATAATACAGTTTCAGGTTGCATTTCTTGATGCAGTGATGGACTGTGTTAAGTGACAATGATTTTCCAAAGTACTCCCGGGCCCACGTGGTGATGTCCATCACAGTAACATGATGGTTTCTCAAATACCACCTGAGGGCTCGATGGTCACACACATTCAGCAGTGGTTTCTGCCCTTTATGCACAGAGATTTCCTCTGACTCCCTGAATCCTTTCATGATATTACAAGCTGTATAGGATGAAAGACCTCTTGTACTGGGAAACATTGCCTTTGAACTGACTGACATTTCTCTCATGAAGTTTGGTACAACGTGGTGACCCACGACCATCCTTACTTGCAAAGACTGAGCGTTTGGCGGATGCTCCTTTTACATTCAATCTTGATGATCTCACCTGTTACCAGTTAATTGTGGAACCTTCCAAAACTGTGTTACTGTATAACCTTTTCAGTCTTATTTTGCCTTTGTGCTAACTTTTTTTTCTGTTGAAGGCATTCATTTTTAAATTTGTTTCCATTTTAGAAAATAACTATTTGTAGAAAACACTGAAAATCTTTTCTTTGTCGTTTAGTCTGTAAAGTGAATTTCAGAGATTTCAGCCTTTATTGCAAGTGTCCCAACATTTCTGGAAATGTGCTTTATACATAATTGACTAACCCTAACATTATTTGTTTATTTATGTCAAAGATATAACACACACACACACACACACACCTTAGCTTATTACCACGAATGGAATCTAATTCTGTGGGAAACCCTGCAACCATAGCACAAAGGGTGTTAAACAGTTAAACAGTGGGTATGACAGTTTCATTTCATGTTCACTATTTTGTAACCACACTTCAACAAAAATAGGCTCCTTCACCCTAATAATAATTAAGTACAGCTGACCTCACTTCATCATAACAAGACCAACTTCTTGTGAAAGACTTTTTGAAGTAGGCTTCAATCATGCAAAGCAAGTTTCTATTTTAACCAGCATTTAAATGCACATGCACTGTCAGTCAGAGGCACCGCAGTAATGCACACCCATCAGTTCTCTTACTGAGCGCCCAGGAGGGATGCAGAACTTTCACTTTCACATGCAGTGCACTTAGTTTCTTAGTGCTGCACAGATACCGGTGAGGGCGTGTTGTAGAACCTGCCAGGCAAAGAAAGCGCTTTTCATATGACCTATGAGCAACTTCAATGAAGCGAACCTCAACTACAAGCATGCATGCAAATTGTCACTCACACACCCATGCAGATAGAAACACAAATTCAACCCCCAACTCTCTCTGTATGCAGGAAAGTATTCGGGCTATCAAGACTACTTGGTGACTTCCTTAAAATAGTAAGGAAGGAATTAGAATTAGACAGAAAGCAGTAATCAGAGAAATATGCGCAGAGAGATAGTGAAAAAAGAGAGTGTAGGAAAAACTGGGGTCCTCGTGTCACACTGGGAATTGGATCCAGTGGTGCAAATGGAAGCCACAATGGACAGTGATACCTTGCCATGGTTAAATGCATGGTGTTACTGTATTTTTCAAGAAATTCAAATGTGTGTGATCAGGAAAGGTTATTGAGTATCTATGTCAAGCGTGAGGCCCAGGAACTGATTCCTGTTTGGCATGGCATCATTCATCACCATGTCAACCCTGAATGATACATGCTATTCAACAGATCCTATTCAACTCAATCTCACACCTTAATTTGTAGACTTTGGTGACCATATTTGAGGCTTTAATTCTTTAATTAACCCAGATAAAACCTTACATTAAACTGCTATAAACCTTAGTATAATTATTTCAGGTGGTGCTACAATTATGACTCATAATTCCAACATTGGAGTAATCAGGAATGGCCCATGTGGTGTCTCATACAAATCAATTTGTGTCCTCATTGGTAGTATCCATTTTTCCTTCGCAATTATTCCAACCAGATTTCAAATCTGATGAAAATTCAAAAAGGAATGTGAAAGCGCACAGATGTAAAAATTCCAAAATGGCTGACTTCCTGTTGGGTGGAGTCACTCAAACCATTGTTAAACATTTCCAAAAAGATGACAATCATGCTTAGGCCAGATGTCCTGAATGTCAAAGCAGCTGCGTCCTGACTGTCTGGTATCTGCTTTATTGATGCATCTCAAGCAAAATAAATTGCCCATCATTTTATACCAACCCAATTTCTAGGAAATCTGATGAACTCTGTAGAGTTCAGAAAAATGATGTAAAAAAATGCTGACATTTCAAAATGGCTAATTTAGATTAGATATAACCAAGTGAGCTTTATCTGATATGATGAGAGCAATGACATTAAAACCTTGCACATATCTGAGCAACTTCATTTCATTTCACTGACTGCGTTCGAGAGTGCATTAAAGCTCCCTGACCACGCCCAGGTCCATGCTCATACTTCTGATGAGTGAATGCACTAAAAAGAAAAGTGTAATAATACTAAACATGCCAAAAACAAGGCCCCTAGGCCTGCACCTCTGGTGACTGGGTCCTTAAAAGAAACAAGAAATAAAGAAAGAAAGCAACAAAATAAAAAACTAAAAGTAAAAACACAAGTGGTGAATTTCATTAGTCCAGCTAAATTTATATGAACACTATGTGTTAATTCAACTACACTGAGAATTCACAATTCTCAATGTAGAGATGGAATGAGTGAAGAAAAGAAAAAAAGAAAGAGAGAGAGAGGGGGGGCTCAGCTTACCTGCTCTGAGGTAAATGTTATCTATGAAATAAACAGACAGGAAAACAGAAGATGACTATCACAGGCTAAACACAAACACACACACACACACACACACACACACAGACAGGTACAAGAGCCCTTCATGGAAACAGGCATAGACCTACATAAACAGGATATATTCCAATATGCTTATGTTGTCAGAAAGGAAGGTTTATATTCATTTCTATGTAAAGTTTCTATAACAGCTGAATGAAGTGTTTTTGATCTTTACTTACATATAGTTACAACATTTTCCAGGCTTACTTGCATTAAAATGTTATAATAATAACATTACAGCTTAGATTACTTCTGGTTGGGCATATACACTGATCAGCCATAACATTAAAACCACTGTAGTAGAATATAGAATAGAATATAAATTATTTTAATATTAAATAAGGATTATGTAAGTAATAGGACAATTGACTGCTCATCTGTTCTATGGTCAGGTGTGTGTTATTTCCTTAATTATTTCACTTACAGGTAAACAGTTAAAAGCTCTAGAGTTAAGTTCAAGAGTGACATTTGTATTTGGAATCTGTTCAAAGAGCCGTGAACGCCACTGAAGCAAGCCATCATTATACTGAAAAATCCAAACATAAATACAAAAACTATTCAACATGACAGCATAAGCATCTGGTCTGGCCAAATCAGGTATTTGGTACATAGTTGGTACAACCCCAATTCCAAAGAAGCAAGAATATGAAAGAACTCCACCTACAAAGCTTCAACAATTAGTGTCCTCAGTTCCCAAATGCTTACTGAGTGTTGTTAAAAGGAAAGGTGATGTAACACAGCGGTAAACACACCCCTGTCCCAACTGTTTTGGAACGTGTTTCAAGGTATCAAATTCAAAATGAGTGAATATTTGCAAAAAGACAATAATCCGTTTGAACATTAAATATCTTGTCTTTATAGTGTATTCAATTGAATAATTGAATACACAACGTCCCAACTTCATTGGAATTGGGGTTGCATTTAGTACAGGAAGACCAAAAAGCCTAGAAAGCCACATAAAACTACTGTGACGGATGACAGAAGAATTATTTCTGAACAGATGTCCAGATCAAGCCTATACGTTTATAGAACGTCCTATAGACAAATGAGAAAAAAAACCAACTTGTAGCAGAATGATGGGAAGAGAAGAGTATGGAAAAAGGAAGGAACTGCTCATGATCTGAAGCATACCGTCTCATCTCATGATGTGGGTGTGTACAAACTGGTTCCCTTGTATTATTTACTAATGATCTAATTGCTAACACAAGCAGCAGGATGAATTCTGAAGAACTTTGGACTGAGCTTCAAGATCCAGATGCACAATGACCCGAAGCAGACTTTGAAAGCACCCGAAGACTTTCTGAAGGCAAAGAAGCGGAATGTTGTGCAATAGCCAACAAGTGAATCACCTGACCTGAATCCAGCGGAGCTGCATTTCATTTGCTAAAGGTTTCAAAAAGAAACAAACAGGAACCTTAGACAAGTGCTCACAGATTTTATACACTTATCTCAATTGTTCATCATTCATCTTCTTGGCCGCTTATTCCTTTTCAGGGTCACGGGAGAGCCGATGCCTAGCCGGCCACATAGGGAGCAAGGCAGGAACAACCCTAGACAGGGCGCCAATCCATCGTAGGGCACACAGATTCACACACTCGCGCACACACTCACACACTAGGGCCACTTTAGAGACGCCAATCAACCTAACGTGCATGTCTTTGGAC
>JAOVVG010000015.1:3481315-3493150 GCA_028566375.1 Leptodoras nelsoni
AATGTAAATAGTCATGAACATAAAGAAAACGCATTGAATGAGAAGGTGTGTCCAAACTTTTGGCCTGTACTGTATATTACTGACAACAGAAAATGTTCAAATGTTCCAGCAGTCCTAAATGATCAAATCTGGAAAAAAAACAAAACAAATGTAGGCTGGTCAGGGCTCGGGGTCAAGGAAAAGTCTAAACGTCTATTGGGGTTTCATCTGTCCAAAAAGTGTACGAACTTCAATATCACCGTAAATGAAAGCATAATCCATTTTCTTCTGAGAAATTGTCATACATGTGAAGATTGTGTTTTTTGTATTATTTAAATATCTTATAAATTGTAGAATGTACATTTCTACAGATGTAAAGTTTTACGGTGTTTATTTTCAGTGTTTGTTTACATTAAAAATATTTTTTACCTTTTGCCGGCATAAAATAAATCATCAAGCATCTATCTATCTATCTATCTATCTATCTATCTATCTATCTATCTATGTAAAAGTCTTAGTTTTTTTAAGTCAGTAAAAAGATTTTTAAAAAGATTTCCAAACTTTTCCAACAAAAAATATGTATGTAATATGAATGTAATGTCACACAAAAATGTCTGTACGTCAGTAACGAAAGAAACACGTTACATAACAGAGCACTTTTCAGACAAGAAAACATAATGAAGGCTGCTTGGTTTTTCATGCAAAAAAAGAAGTAAGTGTGACAGTCAAAGTCTCCAGAAGAGCTGTGGCAGCTTCTCTGAGACGCTCAGTAAAACTTAATTACTTAACTTAATTACAGTACGATGCAGAAGTCTCAGGCACACGCAAAGACTCGCTGTAAAGCAAAGACGCCTTTGATGTTACAATAATGAAGATGTTTCTACAGAAAAGAAAACACTATACAGTGCATGTGGTGTGCCTTTTTCTTAAACAGTGTTCCCAAGTGTTTCACAATATGTGCAGCTTTATAAGAATCTGCCACAGCTCTTCTGGGTTGTCACACTTACATGTAAACCCCAGCAGCCTTCATTATGTTCTTTTGTCTGAAAAGTTCTCTGTTATGTAATGTGTTGCTTTCATTATTGACATACAAACATTTTTGTGTAACATAAAAATGTTTTAATTGGAAAAGTAACTTTTGGAAATATAAAATTTTTATCTGACTCAATTTTTTGTACTGACTCAATAACTCAATCTCATTTCAGTGAGTCACAACTTTCACAACTTCAAGCATTTGCTCCCCAGACATTCTGTCAAAACCAACATAAGAAACAGTGAAATGCATTCCAAGTGCACAGGTATTAGCCTTACTAAAAACGATCAATAGAAGCAGCTGTCTAGTTCTCAGGTTACGAAACGAGGCCGGCAGGTCAACCACTTTTGATAATGATGCCTTGTGCCATGATAAATGCTAATATTTACTGATGTGACCACTGTGGCAACAGTACCATCACTCTGACTAAACCAACCTGTCTGGGTGTGTTTTTAAGTGTCTTATGGAGTTTGATGTAGTGTCTTTTATTTTCTTCCCATATTCTTTACATATTTCAATTATTTTGTTTCCTCCTGATAAAGCCAGGATGTGCTGCTTTGTATACACTGGTGATGCTTCACTAGCATGATGGTAGTGGGGGGTGTGGTGCATTTTGGCGGCTGTAGCACAAAATAAAAAAATAAATAAATAAAAAATAAACAAAGCACCTGCACATGTGCAAATAAAAGTCCAAGTCAAGCCGGGAGTCGAAGGATGGATTGCAAAGTCAAGTCTGTTAAGATGAACAAGTTAAGATGTTGGACTACTGATCAGAAAGAAAGTTACAAGTTCAAATCCCAGAACCAAGGCCCTTAACCCTCAACTGCTCGGTTGTATAAATGAGGTAAATATAAGTCACTCTGGATAAGAGTGTCTGCCCAATGCTATAAATGTAAATGTAAGTCTGAAGTCTATTTTTACATGACTTAAGCATGACCCGGATTTGGGTCGCAAACTAAAAGAGTACCCATCTCTGGTGTTTAAAGGTTGAGCTTCATGACTACTGCTGGTAGGTTTATCAGGAACACCCACCATGTACCTACACACAGTAATCATAGTATCAGGTATCAGGTACACCCCCTCTATACAACCATCATTCTTGGTGTACAGGAGTATGGAAAAAATACAGGCCTGATGGTTGTGAAATTTGGTGGAAAAGTGTAGCGTGGGCCAAGAAAGAATTCTGAAGTAATATTTGTATGGATGCACATATTATTTTTGTAAGATTGGGAAAAAACATATGCAAATGAGACCTTTTTATTAATAAAAAACCCAGTTGTTTTTTTTCGATCAACTGTTGCCTGTTGGTATTGGCGGAGGTCTGTGCTCTCTGAACACACTTCTGGTCATCAGGAGCAGGAACTGTTAGTTCGTGAATGTTCTAGCTGAACATACGAGTTGCTGCTTCCTGCTACAGCACAGACACCAAGTTGACACAATGCGATGTTTAACTGTTATGTTTGCTTATTTTTGGGACAGCTTCAAGCATACAGAGATGATAACACGCATGGTGCTGGTACAGTTCTAAGACACGCAGCATGACTGCCCTCTTTACCAGACGCATATCTGGTTCCACCTTGTTGTAGGTGTACTGTTAGAGACTACAGCTCTGCTGGTTTTCTGCACACAGTCTTTGTTAACTTTTCTCTACCCCTGCATCATCTGACCACAGCACTGCTACAGGCTAGACACCTTTCCCTGATGGTCTTTTTCTCAACCCAGCAGCAACCCCAAGGTTGTGCTGTATTCAGTTTTCAAGATTTCAGAAAGTATTTTTTTCTAATTCAGGCTAAATCAGGCTTTAACCTTGGCTACAATTTTGCTTTTTTTTTTTTTTTTTACATCTGTATCTATGGTACAGCTTTGTGCAGCAAAAGTGGCTATTTTTATTGACACCCCGCTCTTCTAAAATAAAAAGGGTGTATCTGAAGCACTTAAATGCTGTGGTTGGGTTTGTTTTCTCAGTTATAGACCACAGTATTGCTGTCTGCTTGCATCACACTCTTCAACACGTAAACAAGTGACTGGGCAAATTACTGCTTCTCCTTCTCTCTATCTGTCTCTCTCTTCCACTGGTAAGCTCATTACATCATTACAGTGGTCGTGACATCACCTCAGACAGGGATATAACAAGCCTAGGCTAAGCATGCACACACACACACACACACACACACACACACACACACACGCATACTGAAATCATTCCTTGGCACATACCTATGATTCAGTGACAGCTTTTTTTTTAGAAGTGGAAGCACAGGTGTCGGTTATTGAGGCATAAACGTGTGAGTGTGTGTTTTATCTTTCATCTGTCAGTCTGACCTCATGTTCGATTCTCAGGACTTACTCAAAGGATTTTTTACGAATCATGTTAGCAATATTTTTAGCTCACAATAAACTCACAAGCTCTACTAGTTGTGTAAAACTGATACTGCGAGTCTGATGCAAGTCTGACTGACACTGATGCGTTCGTGATATCAGTCATGTCCGTTACAGTTTCACCGACTGGCAGCCGGTTTTAACACTTTGTGAGGAAAGACCTCACAAAGAGGCCGGACAATGAAAAAAAGCTATCCGATATACTGAGATATATATTTTTATGCACACACAAAACGCTCATCCTGCGCATTAAAATTACGTATTAAAAGCTTTCTTGTTGGATGAGCGAATAGTTAATCTTTTCTCCCATTGAAACGAAGTGTACTCGAGTCTGCCAAAGGAATCCATAGACACCATCAATGCAGTTCTGCCAACAATATGTCAGGGCCTTAAAACAGAATAAAACAGAAATTATCTTTACCATAAGTAACATCTAAAATAAAAAAAACAAACAAACAAACAAACAAGAAAACGTAAGTAAAGTGAAACCATTAGAGGCAGTTGGAGCTTAATGGCGCTTTAGTGACATTAGTGACGCATTGTTTCTGGGAATCAAACCTGCGATCTTCTGCTCAGAAGGCTAATCCAAGACTTACCTATTACTCCTGTCATAAAAGTACCATAAATATATTTTTTACCATAAATATATTTTTTTAAGTTTATGTTACAAAAGCCTAAGTTTAAATCAACTGTCAGAAGTGTTTCAATTTATATATTTATTTTTGTTATAAATACATTACTAAACTGCCAAAATAAAAGCATTTACCTCCTTTACATATAGGTTAACCCTTACTTTGTGTAAATTACAAAAAATGCTGCTACCTTTCTCAGTAAAGTATGTATTTTTGTATTTTTACAGTTCATCTTAAAGCTGTTAAAGCCAGACATTTAATTTAATGTATTCCATTTATACAGAATTTTTTGTTAAATCACATGATACACTGCAGTAAACAGTTTAATCTTGTCATTTTTATATAATTTAATATTGCCATTTTGAAACACATGGAAAAAAAACGTTTTACTGTTGAAACACTGTAAAATGTATGTAAGTTTAATACTGACACAGTTCTACATATAATACTGATATTATAAGGATGCATTATAAGGCTTTACGTTATTCTTAAGATACAGTTTAATGAGTCAGTGATCATTATCTCAATTTGCACTGATCACTAACAGGCGATGAGTTTAGGGGAGGATGCAAATCGGGGGGGGGGGCTGGTATTACAGTGGTATTACGCATGTTTATGGGTGCAACATCAGTGTATAAATCAAGTTTCCCACTCCTATCTTTGTCATTTAAACCGAAATTTCTTATCCCATGCGAATCTGTGATAAATACTAAAGAACCCCTGGGTTAAATTACATCACTCCACCTCCCCACGTAAAAACTAGTCCAATCCAAACAGGCCTAGAGTCAGACAAGAGTATAAGTAGGCGAGTTCATTAAGGGTAAACACAAAACAGGTGAACACAATAGGTAACAGACTGATAACATGACCGAGGTACAGAGCAAAGCACAAGCACAAGCAGAGCTTAGAGCGCTGTTCACAGTGAGGGGAAATTTGTGACAGCTATATGTCTCAGAGGAGATTAAAAAAAGCTCAATACTGAATTACAGTGCACTGGATCAACTCATGCAGTTGGCCGGGTTAACTGTTTATTTATATATCGGATGATGGATCAGGTTACGTATCACATCATGCTTGGATAGAAAGACACCCTTAATCTTCAGTAGTGTACACTACATCTATCTAGAACCTACACGCAAGTAAAAAAAAAAAAGCATTTATGTCTAATGTATATAATGTAATCATAACCTGCCTTTACATATACAATGTGAAAATAATAAACCTACCTAGCGTTATTTAGAATACATCCCCGCTTCATGCCCAGTATTCCCAGGATGGGTCCTGGAATGGGCTGCTCTATTTTAGTATTTTAAGTTGATTTTTTTTTTTAAGATAACTTGATTTATTTGTCTTTTACATTATAGAAATATACAGTAAATAGCATTTAAATATATATATTTTTTATTGTACACTGTCTGTATTTTAGTCTCTATTTTCAGTAATTTATTCTTTTGTATTCTTTTGTCATTTTCATGCTTTATAAAAAATATTTACTTACTATAGACACCTAGGTAACATTTTTCTGATAATTAATAAAAGTAACTATTTTTTTTCCTACCACTGCTATACTGATGCCACTCAACAAATTCGTTCCTTCTCAACTTCTGTTTCCAGTCACATCTCTGCACGTCTGGCAGACATATTACCGTGGATGGCAACCCACCACCTGAAGCTGAACGCCGGCATGACTGAACTACTCTATGTCCTGTAAGCTAGTGGTCCTCACAGAAATCATGCTTTGAGAATTCCTTGGTTACTCCATTTAAGAGTGCTCAAAACCTTGGCGTTCATGTGGACAACCAGCTCCCGCTCTCGGCTCACGTTGCAAACCCGACTTGTTCATGCAGATTTCTGCTCTTCAACACACAGAGAATTTGACCCTTTCTCTCTACAGGAGTCAGTTGGATGCTTGTTCAGTCTCTTGTCATCTCCAGACATGACTACTGCAACTCACTCGATTACTGGCGTGCCATCAGTGCTTGAAACTGATCCAGAATTTTGCAGTATGACTTGTCTTCAACCTTCCCAAGTACACCCATGTCACTCCACTGCTGCGCTCCCTGCATTCACTGGCTCTCTGTAGCTGCACACATACAATTTAAAACCCTGATGCAAGGCCAAAAACGGAGCAGCCCTTTCCGACTCGATGGCAGCGATCAAAACCCGTTTGCATGGAAAGCAACATCAAGGCTTTTTCTCTGCCCTGACACCCAGACAGTGGACTGAGCTTCCCTTGCTGTCTTCAAGTGCAATCTCTTTGCAATGCACTTAAAAGATCTCTAATCTTGCACTTGTATCACTTGTTTTGTGTACTGTATCTTCTCTCTGGGTATCAACATTGGCTCTTGACTCTGGTGGTATTCTAATGTAGGGCTAGTGAACTCTAACCTATTTCGTACTAACAAAGGATCCTATTTCTATCTGTGTGCAGAATGTGTGTAGGTGATTCAGCCTCACCTGAGTGACTGTGTTCTGCTCTCCCATTGGACGGGCTCTGAGCACTCCTCCCTGCTGATGTCATCATCGGTTGCTTGTGAAGGCTGTTGCCTTGGAGACACAGAGTCCTGATAACCGTTTCCCACTTTGTCAGCTCACAGTGATTCGAGGCCTGCACTTGGAAAACACAGAGGTCAAGGGTCAATGCCATAGCAAAGTAATAATAATCTTTAATGTTAATGTTAAATACAAAGCAAAGTGGTACCATGATGTCTTGAACATGATTCCCAGAGAAGGAGTAGGTTCATTATAAAGGCATAATAATTCATAGTGATTATCCAATTCCCCAGACAGCCAGAGATTTTACAAAGTGTAGGCATGTGATTGTGGTGACTCTGATCACTGCAAATGCAATTGTACACAACCAATCAGACTTCCTTGACTCGAAAATCCAGAACTCATGATCATCCACGGGTTATCTAATGTGTTCAGTGTGTACACCCAGAGGACTAGATACAGAACGTTTGCTGTAGCCAATCATAACTGTTAAGTCTTTTGCATAATTATATAACACTGGAAACTGATTATGCATGCCTTGAGGTCAGGTCATGCTCAGTGAGTGAGTGAATCTGTATGTGTTCTGAATGAGGAAGAGAAACAATCAGAGAGGGAGAGAGAGAGAGAGAAAGAGAGAGAGACAGTTATAGTATATATTCCTCTCTGCCCTTGACTCTTTGTTCTAATATATAAATACAGTGTAGTACAAATATTGATGGTCCAGCCTGAATTTCAGTTCCTTTTTCTTGGCTGCTGCAATTACGCTACTTTTTGCATCCTGATAGTGCTCCTGCTGTTCTGTGTGGTTAGTCTGTATTGTGTAGAAATGGGCATTAGCAATAACAGTAATTATCAATCATGACAACACAATGTGTGGGTAAACGTTATTTTTTTTTAATTACCACTTCTGGCTTATATTTATTGCACAAATGACACACACACACATACACACACAAGTCTCATGCCCTGGAGCCTCTTACTCTAAGTCAAAGTTGTACCACTAGTTAGCTAAGTACATGGATTTTCAAACATGCATTGTGTGGAATTACTGACACAATGGTTCAAAAACAAAAAACAAACACACACATAAATCCCCACGAAGCAGGTCGCTTTGTGTAGCTGTGAAGCTGTGTTGTGTGTGTTCAGAGGGTTGCTAACAGACTGGTTGGGAGACTTCTGTAATTAACCTCTGAGGGTAATACTAAAGCTTCATCTGAAAATGCTCTTGGACTTCCTTTCACTGTTCAGTATAAGGAGAGTACCTGTACAGAGCGATGTACGGCATGGCAGTGAGAGAAACACTGGACTAAACTCAGATTAGGATTCGATTTAATCATTGTAAACCTTTTTGCTTGTGTTTAAGCAGTACCTGTATTTATGCAGTAATTCCTCAGCCTTTACTATGACTGTCATTGCCAAGTACCAGTTTTAATATTTACAGCAATATTATAGATATTTAACAAAGCAGTTAAAGCATTCATTTTCTCTACTCCTGGATCACTTATCCCAAGGTAGGGAATCACCAGTCAGCAGATATATTCACACCTACAGGCAATTTCACCTAATTCATATGTCTTCGGGTTGTGGGAGGAAACCTGAGCTCCCTGAGGAAACCAAGGAGAACATGCGGAGAACGTGCAAAAACCAGCTGAGGAAGTGAACTCTTCGTGCTGTGAGCAAGTGTACTTTTTTGTACATTTCTGTTAAATCGGGTAAGAGCTGGTCGATCGAAACTGCTGCTCACTCCTGATACAAGGCTTAAATGCTGTGTACCATGTAATACAAATTTCACAGAAAGGAGACAATGAAAATCACAGCACAGACAAGTTAATACATTTTATATGCTTTGTGCAGGGGAATTTGCTCTGCACGACACCCAATTTTCTTTTGGTTTCAAGTTTATTAGCATTCATGTGACAATGAAGCAGCCTGTCCCATAGCCTACAGCATGTGAATAAGGTTACTGACCAACACACTGCTACAGCTTTACCATACATCAGCTTTAACTCAGTCTGTTTTCAGGTCACAATACACCATAAAAGTCTGTACAGACTTCTGATACTGAGGAAAATACTGAGACAGACATCACCATATAATTATGTCATCAGAACCATGAATACTTGGGCTGTGTGTCAAATCACACTACCCAATTAAATTCTTACTGAATGCTTTATACTCCTCAGGTTAATCCATGTAGCGACTTAGGACGCAGCACAAAAAAAGCTTGCAATCATTTTTACCAGAGCAGGAAAAATTCCCCATCCTTAAAATCCATCAGCTTTAGTAAAATACAGTGAGTAACACAATGCAAAGCTGTCTTGAATGTCTATTTTTAGTCCCATTGCCTCACAATTATACACATAATGTCATCCAAGTCAAGACTTGGATAATGTCCTTTACCACAGTTACGATGAGCAGTTAAAATGTTAGCCAAAGACTTGTTGCACAATATTAGGCTACATACAAAGGGCTGTAAGAAGAACTCCCTTCATTCACTGAGAATTCTGAATGCTCTGATACTTACTCATCTTCCCTGTTGACTACTCCACCTTTCAAAATGACCAAAATACACATCTCCAGTGGTTATTCATTCTGCGCCGCACACACTGGTCACATACAGACCGCATTCTCTTTGTCTTCTCAGTTAAATGCATACTTATGAAATCCACATGAGCAGCCATGCATTTAATGAGTATTGGCATCCTTGAGCAGGGGGAAAGAAATGATGAGATATGACATGGTTCTGCTAATACTAATCTAACATCTCCAGGTGCTATAGTAAGAAATATTATTGTATTAATTACACGGTAATAAAACAGGTATGTGCTGTGCATTAGGCTTGAAATTTTTTTTTTTATAAATAGAAATGTCTTCTGATTACTCTGATTGCTGGACTCCTCTGTACTGCCAGTCACCTTAACCACCACAAACCCATTTACTCTGAGCTACTTGTGATGGGAAACTCTGTGTTTCTGCTAATCAGGCTGTACCACGACTCCTGATTTACTCCGATTCTGTACAGTACTGTGCAAAAGTCTTCAAAAAATTCAATCTTTCTATTTAACAGAAAATACTATAATACGCAGTAAACAGTAACTAAACAAAGTCAATATTTAGTGTGCTGACCTTTTTGTGCATCATGTATATATTTTCCTGAGTGTGTTGGAGAATGTGAACCCCAGCAGCCTTCATTAGGTTTTTTTTTATGGTCTCTTATATAATATGCTGTGTTGTTACAGCCGTACAAACATTTTTCTGTAACATTATTTGTTGAAAAATGGTTGAAAGTCTAAAATCTATTTGCCCTGACTCAATAAGGCATAAGTCATAAAATAAATATCTATATTTCTATAATATAGACATAGCACTTTATATTGTAGTTATACATTATAGTGGTTATAATGGCAGAACGAAAGTCCTTTGTCAGCTGTCCTTCATCTCTTTTCTTTATATATATATATTTATTCAAGGTCATTCAGAGTGGGATCTCAGATAAACAATAGGACCTGTTTCAGTTGCAGACGTTTGGTTTTGTGAAACCCTGCTGAAGCGCCTCATCACTGGAACAATGCAAGCGAGTTTAGAGCAACGGTATGCGATCGAATTCTGCATGAAAATCAGTAATAGTGCATCAGAAACTCTTGAAATGTTGAAGAAAGGTTATGAACAAGCTACCCTATCATCACAAAAGACAGCCAAATTTCCAATTGAACAGACTGATCACAGGACATGAATCGCTTACGATCCTGAGACAAAGTGCTGAACGCCACACAACAACATCACCTCGCCCAAAGAAAGCTGGCATGAGCAAATCAAAAATCAAGTCACCGTTCATCATCTGTTTTGATCCTCAAGGGACCGTCCATAAAGAATTTGTTCCAGAAAGCCAAAGTCAAAATTACATCTCATTACTTTCTGGACAGACCTTATATATGTACTGTATATATACATTACGAAACTTGTTAGACCTTAAATAATAATTATAATGTAATATCAGAATTTAAGTACGATTTAAGTAAAAAAATAATTGAAGTACATATAAATGAGCATTAACTTAACTACTTACAATTGTCTTACAATTTTCAACTATAAGCACACAATATCTCGCTTAAATGATACTGGGTTGTTCGTTTAACCCAACCGCTGCATTAAACATAATGGCCAGACTATTATGGTTATTTGTTTCATAACCGGGTTATTCTGCTACCAATCCGACAGGTTAGGTTAGACTTTCCAGTCGCCTGATGGCATTTTATATTATAATGAGCAGCTTTCCATGGGCAGAACTTGCTGAGCTGCAGCCTGCTAATATCCTCTTTATAACATATATCCTATTTCATGTAATTAACGACCACTGTTAGCAGACCTGTTTTCGTTAGCTCATTAGCTCGATTACTGTAAGCATAATGTGCCATCATGTCCTGTAGGAACCTCGCAGGCATTATCCCAATTAAAACAAAATGAGTGTCATTTCTGCAAATTCCGCACAGACGTGATGTTCCTAATCGAACACTTGATAACATGAGGTTTTCTACATTCAATGGAGACAAGCGGCTCAAGTTCATATACATTTGTGAATCGACATACTCCTGCAGCATTTTATGCAGTCGAATATACAGTCTTATGCATGCAGTACAAATTGCAGCTGCATACTAATTAATAATCACTATTTGAAAATGATCTTTTTTAGTCATAAGCTCGAGGTTTTGCCAGAATTCTTGTAGTCACGGTACACCCTTGAAATGCTCATATGTGAAAATCCAAACTTTGCTTCTACCTCTGAAATGCTATGACCTTCATCTCACCAGCTCCAACTATTATACCATTTCAAAACTTGCTAAATCATGATAACTTGCCATTCTCATGTCGGAAACTGCTCTAGAAGATTCCATAGATGGCTTAATATATGCAATGCGGAACACAACCAATCACGTGCATAGGTGGTGTTGCTATGTATTTTGCATACCAGTTTTTCTGGTACTTCACTGTAAGTAATTAGTTCCCAACCCAACTTTAATGAATACAGTACCAGTGAAAAGTTTGGACACACCTTCAAGTCAGTGGTTTTTCATTATTGTAAAATGTTCTGCATTGTAGATTAATACTAAAGTCATCCACACTATGAAGACAAATATATGGAATTATTTAATAAATAATTGTTAAACAAACCTGGAAAGGCTTTCAGTTAACAGCTGGGCCTTGTCAAGAGTTCATTTCTTGAATTTCTTGTCCTCTTCATGTATTTGAGACATCAGTTGTGTTGTGAAGAGGTAGAGTTTACAGGTATACAGTGAATAGCTCTATTTGAGTAATGTTCTA
>JAOVVG010000015.1:3508310-3520278 GCA_028566375.1 Leptodoras nelsoni
TCTTGCTTGGATTAAGCTTGAGATGGTGGGCTGCCATCCATGAAGCAATGTCTGCTAGACAAGCTGAGATCCGAGCTTGTATTTGTACCAAATACAGACTTCCTGTAGTGTTTTCTTTTATGTAGAAACATCTTCATTATTATAGCATCGAAGGCGTCTTTGCTTTACAGCACACTTTGTGTGCGCCTTATTAAGGTATCGTACTGTACAGTAATCAGCTGTAAGTTTTACACAGAAGGTCTCAAAGGTAGTTTAAATTCCAGCACTGTCAAGCTTATTATAGCTTCTTTGTCCTGCCAGGAACTCGTTAGATTTTAATTAGAGTAATAGTAATGTGTAGATGTATTACAGCATTGTAAACAGTGTATACTGTAAGATTATTTACTGTAAATGTACAGAAATAAATGTAGAGTTAAATTGTGGAACAGAAATCACAGAATGGCATTAACTGTAATCAAGGTGACACTTATAACACCAACAATGTGGAAAAAAGTTCCAGTAGGAACATGCAGCCAGGTACAATATAGCCAGGATGGTTATACGCTCGATACAGCTGAAGAATAGCAGCAACATCACGACTGCAGAAATGTGCAGCGCTGAACAAACTGAGCCATTCTTCTCATTTCCAAACTAGCCTACGCTGAGTTTTACTCAGAAACTCGTTCCCGTGTGCGCTTTTATGGACTGAAGTGCATGTACATGACTCCGTTTCAAAAAAACAACTGCAATCCTGTGACCTTTTCGTGCATGTGCATTACCATGAAACGGTGGCCAGATTGTCAATCATTAAACCACTCAGAGAGCTCCGAAAGAAAGGACTGACTCATCATTTCCACAGGCTCTAAAGTCTAAAATGGTGATTTTGGTGTAGGTTTTTGAGTGTGAATAGGCAGCACTGAGAGGCAGCAGGCACCACTTACTGCTTTATTATTTAGAGCGTGCTTCCTGCCTCTGCTCAGGCATGTTTTTGTGTTTTGACAGAACCGACTTCCTCATTGTTCTTCCGGAAATGTCACGCCTTTGCTTACATCATCACCATTTCTTTCCACAAAATATTTATGCCACGGACATTAATCTGCTTTGCTGGCAGCTTCTTTTCTGCCTGGGAAGTACAAAAGAACTGACAGTAAAACAGAGAATAAATACAGTATTATGCTGTATAAGCAATGATTTATTAAATGAGTTACAGAAAAGCAATCACCAGGAAAGATAAATGAGCACTTACTTTCTTCTATCTTCTACTTTATTTTATCAATTTACGTATATAAAAACTAAATAATGCCTATTAGGGCAGCAAGGCTCGTTGAAAGGTTTAATGAAGATAAAAAAATACAAATCATAGGCCTAGGGCTTCACACAGCATATCAACTCAAACATCAAACAGTTTGTTTCAGTGTGTTCTGACAGCATCTTCACCACCATCAGATGTGTTGGAAGAAAGGATATAAATATAAAAAGAAAATCTGTGAAGATAAAAATACACGTTCAAATAAAATATATCAAATAAATTAGCAGCAAACACTCAAAAATTGCCACCTTTTGCAGTTAGTGATATGATAAAAATATGATATACTGCCTGTAAAACATGCTGCTGAATTCTTTGTTAAAAAAAACAACACTTTTTTGATGATACTCTATTTAAGTTTATAATCTATTTTAATTAAGCTATTTTCATGAAGAAAAAAATATATATTATTAAAAATAATAATGCTCTATTTATTTATTCGATTGATGTTTTCATAGAATTAGTTTAAATTAATTCTACAAAATAAATATATTAAATTTTTTTATATTCATAAAGGCTTTATTTACAAAAAAACCACAAAAAATATAAAAGGATTCAAATTTAGATTAAAAAAATTTAATGATTTAAAATTTTATTTATTTTCTTTTATTTTAATCTTTTAAATAATTTAATTTAAAAGAGGAAATACAAAATGTAAACAATAAAAATACAGTTATGTCCATTCATTTTGGAAAAAAACGATGAAAGAATATCTTAGAAAAGCATATTGTGTCATAATGATTATAATGAGATAAACTGCAACGGTGCAGTTTTAGGAAATTGCTGGTAGTTCTGCAGCTTTATTTATTCTTTTTTTTTCAAGTAAGCACTGAAAGCCCACATCAAGCTTGCATCTGAAAATCTGTCTCTTGCTTAATATTGTCCATCCTTTAACCAATACATGTTTGGAAATATAAAAGTCGTTTATTTCTGATCTTCACAAAAGGGGAGCACCTGAGTGAAATTTCCCCATTATTTTTTTTTTTTGGTTGTGTCCCGTAATAAAACAGGTTAACATACCAGCGATTAAACCCATCTTAGAAACTTTCTAACTGTCAAAGAATTCCCTAATTTTCTTTCAATACTAACTGCTGTACTGGATTGCACAGTTGTCTTGATCCCATGTTAGTAAGCTTCTCCTCAGGTTCATGCACAAGAACCTATTTCTGTACAGTACATTATTGAAAATCCACTTGTTCATGGTGGGTGAATATCGCACGATAGCACAGCTCAGTCACTGTACGGCTGCTCATCTTCTTACTTGTTTAGTTTCATCCTTTCTGCATGTGAGTATTAATATGTTGACTCCATGAGGACATTTTAATATTCACTTCATTTACTATTCATGTGGCAGCAGTACAATATAAAGTCATGCATAAAGTCGTGCAGATCAAGAGCTTCAGTTAATCTTCACATCAAGCATCAGAATGGGGAAAATGTGACTATAAAAAAATATGCCATGTAAAGATCCATTCACCTGTCCAGTCTGGGTGAGTCTGTGCCCATGACAGCCTCAGATTCCTGTTCTAGGCTGACAGCAGTGCAGAAGGATGCGCTCTTCTGCTCTTGTAGCCCATCCACCTCAATGTTTGATATTTTGTGCATGCTGAAATGCTTTTCTGCTCACCACATCTGTAAAGACTGATTACTCTTCCTCCCTGGCAGCTCTACCCAATCTGACCAATTTTCCTCTCTAACCTCTCTCATCAACAAGGCATTTTCTCCCATTAGCTGATTAGATAACTACAAGAACAAGTGCCATTTTACATGCGTTCCTTATAAAGTGGACACTCACTGCATTTGACCACAAGGGGACAGACTTCTCAAAAAGTGAACTACAGTGAGAGGTTAGCTCACTGTATGTACTTCAATGCTAAACGAAACTTACAATACAGTCCATTTGGAATGTTTTATAAGGATATTTTAATGCTGGTTATTTTATATTTTCTTGTATTACCATTATTGGATATTATTGGATGAGCAGGACACACTGTGCCCTAGTGTTTCTGTTGCCCTGTGGTCTGGGAGCTTGAGCTTTTATTCCCAGAAGGCTGAGTCCCAACATTCACACACAGATAAACGCATATACACACACTTCTAATTGCATATATGTCAGGTAATTTGTTTATTAATGTAGCTTTATTCTTACATACAACGTCTGTCCAGAAAGTAATGAGAATGAAACTTTCATGCTCTGTAGGGTTTGTAGTTTCAGCTGCATTCTAGCCATCACAGGGTCCAGACGTTTGTTTATGTGAAACCCTTTTGTTTTGTGAAAGATCCTCATCACTGGAATAATGCAAGCGAGTATGGAGCAACCATATGTGATCAAATTCTGCATGAAAATCCATAAAAGTGCAGAAATTATTGAAATGTTGAAGAAAGGCTATGAACAAGCTACCCGATCATCACCTGATTGTTTAATGAGAGAACCCAGTTTCCTGAACAGAGTTTCCTGAATCATGGGTTCGAGTACGATCCTGAGACAAAAATACAAAAAGTGCTGAATGGAAGACAACAACATCACCTCATCCAAAGAAAGCTCGCATGAGCAAATAAAAAATCAAGTCACTGTCTTTTTTGATTGTCAATGCACAGTCTATAAAGAATTCGTACCAGAAAGCTGAGTATTTGAGGAAGACGGTTTTGCGTGTGCACCGTCAGATCACCTCTTCATGGATCCTCCATCATGACAACACACAGAGTCACACTTCACTGGCTGTGATAGAATTTTTGCTCGAACAAAAAAACGTTCCAGTCCTTCCTCATCCACCCTGTAGCCCTGACATGGCTCAGTGTGATTTCTTCTCGTTCCCAATGATTAAAACACATCCCCATGTGTAAACCCTACAGAGCGCAGGAAATTCATTCTCGTTACTTTCCGGACAGAACTGGTACCTAACCCTAAAAACAAGCTCAGTATCTAAAAGGAAAAATGTGCAGTCAATCATTTCTCCATTATACATAAAATAACTGAAAGAGTGAAGAATGCTTCCCTGTGGATACTGAAGTTAGGGTTGGACTTTATCCGATATATGGACCACATATGCACATGTTACTGTGAATGAACAGTCTGCATTGGACAGTTTAATGGAAATCATATCAATAAATCCTAATAATATTATAGTAAAGACTGTAAAACGTAATAAAAGTGTATGTGGTTTTTACATTGTTTTGAATAGAATACAGCAAAACTGAGTTAAAAATATTAAATTAGAAATGCAATGTTTATAATATGACCAATGACAAAAATTCACACTGTTGTATAACTTATAGACTGGATTGCTGGATTGTGACATCTACACTAAAGTTTCTCGTCTACTCAGATAAACACCCAGACGCTCGCTTGCAGAAACCGAAGCAAAAGAATTCTGGTGTTAATACTTTATGTAGTCCCGTGTGCTGAGCCTCTGCATTGTTCTTGTTCTTGTTGTTGTTGCATCGTCATTATACTGTATAAACTAAACATTTCATCTTGCATATTTAGTTATTTTATACTTGTCATATATTGTATATCTATGGCTGGCATGATGTTACATCACTTCAGTAGGATAAAGTGACACTTTTTACTACAGCATTTGGAGTTGAACCAATACACCAATGCAAGAGTATGTATAATGTGTATAATAATGTTTTCACATGAATAAAAACTACAAAATGACATACTGAAAGAACAAATAAAACACATTTAAAAAAAAGTCAAAAGTCATAAGTAAGCTAAAGAAATGATCGAAAGTATGAAATATCTTAAAAGCAGAATTTTAAGATTTTAGAATTGTTATCGTTGATGCGTTTCCTGTTTCTAAAGATAAAAGCTGGATCATTATGTGACTAAAGAAGAGAGAGAGGGGGGAGGCTCGGAGGTGTACGGGAGCTGCGGTATCCTGCACCGCCACTAGAGTGTGATATGAACATGATTTCAACAGTTTAAAACAGTGGTTTCTGCTCGGTAGCTCGTGATGAAGCTCTGCTGAGAGAAGCAGTCATTACAGTATGTCATTATATCTCATCACACTTTCAGACGCTGCAGTGAGAGCGTTTAATTATTCTGTTCAAGAAACTCAAAGAATGTTGATATTGGTAGACTGGAACAGTAAAAGGGCTGTATGAAAACCACATAAACAATGTTTAGGAGCAAAATTGCACCCGAAAGCCTTTATTTGGGAAATAACTGTTTCACAACTCACTCTTATACACTTATAATAAATCTTTATCCTGGTCAGGGTCATGCCGGATCCAAAGAGTGTACTGGGAACACTGGGTGTGAGGCATGAATGCAGCCTGGATGCACACAATCACACACACATGCACACACACACACACTATATCTTAACCAATTCACTACTGAGTTTTTACAATTTTTTTTTTTACTTGTATAGCATTTGGCAGATGCCCTTATCCAGAGTGACTTACATTTATTTCATTCATACGACTGATGTTGACTGACTACAGTTGATGGTTAAGGGCCATACTCAGGGGCCCAACCATGGCAGTCTGGTGGTTTTGGGATTTGAACTCCTGACCATCTGTTCAGTAGTCCACTGAGCTACCATTGCTCCCATTTTTCTTTTTTAATTATTGCTTCATGTGTAACATTACATGATGAAGAAAGATGATAAACTAAACATACTGTAAATGTTTTATGATATTGAACCAATTGATACAAAGTGCTAAAGAGCTGCTTTAAATGAGAAGGCTGTTTAGTCAACGCTGTGTTCATCTGAGAGTAACAGGCAGAGTATATGAACCGCAGAAGGCCTGTGAGAAATTGAGGCACATTAAGAGTCCATGTTACTGATCACACTGCAGTGACACCTAATGGCAAAACTGAGAAACAGTATGAGCTTCTAATGAAAGCTAATTTAGGGGCTTTAGTGGAAAGAGAGAGAATTATACACACATACAATCCAACAAGATTTTTGCTAACTGTAGTCCACTGTTTCTCTGCTTACTTTGTTACTTTAGTTCTTCAGGGGTCAGGACCCCCACAGGACCACCACAGAGTATTAATTGGATGGTTGATGATGGTCAGCACTGCAGTGACTCTGATCTGGTGAAGTTTTTAAACCCCTCGGTGTCACTGCTGGACTGAGAATAGTCCACCAACCAGAAATATCCAGCCAACAGCATCCTGTAAGCATCATCCTGTGACCACTGGTGAAGGATTAGAGGATGACTAATACAAACTGTGCAGCAACAGATGAGTTACTGTCTCTGACTTTACATCTACAGGGTGGAGCAACTAGGCAAGTGTGTCTAATAGAGTGGACAGTGAGTGGACAACAGTACAACACACACTAACACACCACCACCACATCAGTGTCACTGCAGTGCTAAGAATGATCCACCACCCAAAGAGTACCTGATCTGTGCTCATCCTGGGTCCTGTGGGGGTCATGTCTGTGTTATTTGCAACGTCTGGTGTGTGTGAAGGTGTGTGTGAGTTGTTGTATGTGCTTGTGTAGTGTGTTGAAGAAATCTTCTACTAATGGATGTGTATTTGCTGCAGGATAAGATAAAGTGTTGTTCTGTTTCTATTTCTCCAGAGCTACACTGATTACAGATTTGATGTTGGTAAATTTATGAAACTCCAGATTTCATTCCACCACAACTTTGGCCTCCAAATAGTCCAGATTTAAATCCTTAATCTGGGATGTAATAGAAGTGAAAGTTTACAGAACAAAGTTGCATGATGTTGAAGAACTGAATGACCAGCAAGTTATTGATGAAGCACTTAAACAATGGAGAGAGTGTATCAAAGCGAAAGGAGATCACTTTGAACATAAACAGAAAATGACAGTGAAGTTTAAGTATGATTATTGTAGTATAAATGTGCAGATTTTTATTTAGCTAAGTCTTCATGTAGTCAAGATATACAAGGATATAAAAGGGTTTAGTTTTTTTCCCAGACACTGTGTATATAGTATACCATTACAATATACCATACAACACTCATATTTATTCTAATGGCCACAAAAATCCATAAACAAGCAGTTTAAACAAGCATTGAACTGAAAAATTTATGCTAAAGAAGAATTGTTCAGTTTGTACAGTAGAGGTCAAATAGTTATACACACCTGGGCTAGAGAGATTGAAACCCAGCTCTACACGTTTCATGTTCCCATAAACCTCCTGTGTTAAGCTGATCAGTATATCTACTTCATTTTTATAAGAGGTCATTCCAAAATAATAACTAAGAGACTGAAGTATTTCAGCTTTTATTTACTGTATCAGTTTTCTTCTCGTAAAACTGACTAGAATTTTTGCCCATTCCTCCAGACAGAACTGGTCAGGATTGTGACCTTTGCCTCCATGCTCAGCAATGCTTTTTAAGTTCAGTCCACAATTTTTATCTATCTGGCTTTGCACTAGCATTTCTAGATGATGTTTCTTCTTCATGACGCCATCTATTTAATTGTGCCAGTGCTTTTTCCAGCACAACATCCCTGCAACATAATGCTGCCTCCCCCATGCTTCACAGTAGGGAAGATTAAAAGCCTCACACTGTTTCTTCTATATATATATCATTTTATATATATCATTATATACCAAACATTTTTCTTTCATCTGACCAGAGAACTCCTCCTAAAGCCTAGGGCTTCAATCTGCGAACACCTTTGTCTGGGTTACTTTCCTGCCAGTCTTGGAGTAGGGACTTCTTCCTTGTGTGAAAGCCTTTCAGGTTTCCATGGTGATGTAGTAATGGTGGCTGTATATACTTTGATACCTGATGCCTAGAACTCTTTCAAAAGTTCCTTTGTTGATGTCCTGGGGTTCAGTTGAACCTTTCAGACCAATGTTTGTTCATCCCTGGGAGTTCATTTGTGCATCTTTCTCAAAGAATGATAGATTAAATTAATATCAGTCCTAAGACAACTCATTTGGAGATCTGCATTTTTTATGAGGTCATGAATGAGTTGCTTGGATGGTATGAGGGGCAAAAAGCTCTAGCTCTAAATACAGCCGCAGCTGCACTCCTGATAAACTTTTTACTGATTAATTAATTATGACACTTGGGCAATCAGAAGCTTGTAAAAGTCATTACGTCAATTTGTTTAACGAGACGGCAGACTTTTGATCCACTGGAATCCTAACAGCACCTCTGATGTGATTAGTGTAGATGCCAAAGATAAGGTTTGGTAATATGAAATGATTAGAGTACTGAAACCAACTTTGGTTTATTATTATAGTGGCCAAATTGACATTATATCAGTGTACTAAGGTTTACTTTGCATCTTATGGATACAGTTTTATAAAGTTAATCTATGATACGTTTATGTGCCACCTGAAGATCTTCCTTCTTCCATCCCGCTAAAAGATTCTGGAGGCACACTCTCTCTATACCATTAACTGATTCTTAGTCTGAACAAAATAGAGGATTGAATCCTTCTTTGCCATATCTCATAATCGATTTGCGTCAAAAATTATGCCTATAAAATCACATTTAGGCTACGCTCCAACATACAGGGCCGCTGAAAATAAATAAACAGAACTAGCGACTGGGTTAACCGGTTATTCCTCAGTGTTTATTAAAATAACCTTGGCTCACTGACAGTATAAACCAACAAATCGCATTAAAAGTACAAGACAGTGAATAGAACACAGTGGTACAGGGTACTTTGATCAGTGTGGGAACAATCTGGGGAAACACATGCATTACTAAGCTCAGCTGTGTATGTGTGTGAGTTGGTATGTTCCACTCCTCTGCTTTTCTCTTCACAGCTGTTGTCAAGGCTCATATTTTCCAGCAGTACATGCTGTATTTTGTAATAAGACCCAATGGGGGAAATTACGCTCTACTTCTTCTGGCTCTTCCATCATTTAACCATATCTCATCTGTAAAATCTGAAGGAACTGACCCATAACTATGAGGGAGAATGAAAAAAAAAGGGGGAAGGGGGTGTCATTTACGGTATTGTCATTATTTATTGAGCTGTATATGCTTGTCTAATGTGTAATGCAAAACTATGTACTGTTAAATAGATTCCATCAGCTGCAAATTTGGGAGTGGTCTCTCTAAAATGATCAACACCATTGGCTTCCAGGACAATTACACACTGAATATAAAATATTACAAAATAAGGAATAAAGCAAAAATCTAACTTTATTCAGATTATTAATTCAGTGGTGCAGAAAGTTCCAAAATGTCTTTTAACTTGCCATGGCCAAGGTCTCTTAACTTCCTGTTAGTGATCATGATTGACTGGTAGCTTCTCTGTGCCCACATTAAAGGGTTTGTTGACAGCAGACATTGGATTGACCAACACACAGCACAAAGGGAAAGTCAGGCATTTCTAAACAAATGCAGATCCCAATATCAAGATCAAACATCTGTGCTACAGGTTATTGGGAGGTATGTCCACTTTGCCAAGGTCTGGACAAAAACCTTGGAACTGTGAACTGTCACCCTCAGCTAAGAGGAAAATTGTTCCACCAAGGAACAGGCCTACCTTGAAATAGAAGCTGCCGGAATGCCAGTGTCACTGTCTACAGTCAAGTAAGTTTCACACAGCCATGGACTGAGAGGATGCCATCCAAGAAAATGGCCCCTGCTCCAAAATCGACACCTTCAATTTTGACTACAGTTTGACAGAATGGACAATGAAATAAATATGAGATGAAGATTGAGCTGTTTGGCCACAATGACTACAAGTATATTTGGAGGAGTAAAGGTGAGGCATTCAACCCTAAGTACACTGTACCAACTGATAAGCATGGTGATGGTAGGATCATATGTTTGGAACTAGTACCTTAGACAAAGTGTCTGCAATAATGCGAAAGGAAGACTACCTCAGAATTTTCCAGCATACCCTCAAAGCATGCTTGAAACTTGGACACAATTGAGTATATGACCCAAAAGACACATCAAAGTTTGTTGGCGAATGGATAAAGCAGGCTAACATTAAGCTTTTGGAATGGACTTCCCAAAGTTGTGACCTCAATCCTATCACAAATATGTGGCCTGTGCTTAAAAGTCAGATCTATGCCATGTAACTGAACTCATTTATTCATTCATTCATTCATCTTCTTGGCCGCTTATTCCTTTTCAGGGTCACGGGGGAGGCTACATAGGGCGCATGGCAGGAACAACCCTAGACAGGGTGCCAATCCATCATAGGGCACACACACATGCACACTCACACACACACTCACACACTAGGGCCATTTTAGAGATGCCAATCAACCTAACGTGCATGTCTTTGTGGGAGGAAACCGGAGTACCCGGAGTAAACCCACGCGGACACGGGGAGGACATGCAGACTCCACACAGAAAGGACCCAGACTGGCCCACCCGGGGATCGAACCCGGGACCTCCTTGCTGTGAGGCGACGGTCCTACCCACCGAGCCACCGTGTCGCCCCGTAACTGAACTCCAATTCTCCAAAGAAGAGTGGTCAACTATCCGACCAAAATTCTGCCAGAAGCTTGTTGATGGCTACCAAAAGGTGTAACTTGCTAAGGGACGTTTAACCACGTTCGATGTGCTATATGTATATATAAATAAATGCATAAATAAAATGGTGAGAGCGTGTGATACAGGCTGATCTGATACAGATTTACTGTTACTACTACCACACTTGGTTATTTTCCTATTACAGCATGTCCTGCTTTGTTTTATTCCTCGTACACCACAATAGTGATTACAATTTTTTAATTATTTAATGAACCAGTGTGTAGTTGTGCATCAAAGATCCATGAAACAAGTTAGTTCCTGTTATTACATGCACTATGACATAGCCTATCCCCTCACTATGGTTTCTATTTGTTTCTCTTTTAAAAATAAGAAAACAAAAAAGAAGCAACCTTAAGACTTTACCTTAAGGCTTTTCCATGCTGAGACTCTTTCCATAAACATGAAATAATCATCCCTCTTTCTGTCTCTATCATGCACTGTACATGCTGTCGTTTGTCTCACCCTACTGATCTGCCTGATTCGATCCTAATGCTCTGTTCTGCTCTGTTCAGTTCTTCTTCCTTCCCTTCTTTCTTACTGTACTTCTAAGTCTCTTCCTGCTGCTGTGGATGATCTGTCTCTCTCTCTCTCTCTCTCTCTCTCTCTCTCTCTCAATCCTAACCATCTGCATTTCCTAAATCAGTTTAAGCCCACCATCCATGTTTGCTCACTTGTATACTGCACATTTGCACACTCTAAAAGCTACTGCTGCAATCATAAATACTGTTCAGTGCTTATTTCCAGACTTTGTACTATAAATCCTTTGAACACACAAAACACTTGAGTAGCATTTACATTTTCTTTTTACACTTGTCATGTATATAATCCCGCACAGATGGGTTTCTTTTTTCCTGTCACCGGCTTGCTCATCAGGAATCTAAATCTACATCCAGCTTTGTGTAAAGCTGCTTTGCAACAATGTCTATTGTTAAATGTGCACTGCAAATAAAATATACTTGATTGCAATTCGCTTCCTCGTTTTGTACGCTTAATGAAAACAATAATCAGTGTTACATTAGGTACTGATATGTCAAATGTCAGAATGCAGTCCTTCTGTAATTTTTCAGAAATCTTTCTGTGTTTTGTAGTAAACACAGACCACTCTTAAACTGATGGAAAATATACAGGGGTTAGACAATGAAACTGAAACAACTGTAATTTTAGTGTGGGAGGTTTCATGGCTAAACTGGACCAGCCTGGTGGCCAATCTTCATTAATTGCACATTGCA
>JAOVVG010000015.1:3684341-3691841 GCA_028566375.1 Leptodoras nelsoni
TGTGTGTGTGTGTGTGTGTGTGTGTGTTTTATTTGCATCTAGAGATAGTGTGAAAGGGATTGATTGGAGCTGAATGGATGTCAAGCAGCTGTTTTTGGCCTGATAGTGATAGCGAGAGCCACCGGATGAAGTTGAACCACATTACATTTATAAATACGCACGTGCTCTAAAAATATAGGCACGCTCTTGTTTGAATTGAATAGATCCGATTCATTGTTTGGTTTTGATGCAGTGAAGATGTCAGGCGAGTCAGCCGACACACCACAACAAACGGGCCTCTCTAAAGAATAGCATTATTTATAGCTCACTTTTATTTTATTTAAATTTTTTTTTACTATTTATAAATTATTGTAATATAATTGTTATATATAAAACTGATTATATATAATTAGATTGACCGTGTATATATATAAATATCATATATACATATAGTATATATATTATTATAATCAATATATATTATATATTATATAAGTCGAACACATAAGCTATAAAAATAAAAAGAATGAGAGTGACACACTAACCTGAGTGAAGCTTTAGAGATGATGGAGAGTGGGTGTGAGTGCCCTTCTCATCGCTCTGTCTATCTCATGCCTTTATGTCTTCCTTTCTTTTTGATTCACCAAAAAAAGAGTCTCTCTCTTTCTCTCTTTCTATATCTCTCTCTCTCTTTCGTTCCCCTCACCTTCATCATTCTATAATGTTCTACCGTTCTTAGAAATATCTGTTGTCTCTCAGTTTGACAGCGCCTTTCAGGATTTTTCTAAGCTCGATTCTCAGAAGCGGAAAGGCCCTCAAATATCGCAGCGGATTCAAAAAGAAATTTCGTTCTTGAAAAGACTTGAGAAAAACACCAACTTGTAAAGTATTAATCATCACGAGCCGTTTTTTCTTTCTTCTTCTAACGGTTCAGTTTAGACTTTAGTGGTTTAACATATTCTTATTCTTACAGACATCGCATTTCGACCTATAAAATTCACAAAATTATTATGATATGTGTCTGATACAAAATGGTTGAAAAAGAAACAAATAAGCATGCATAAAAAACCATAACCACAGTTTCCCCCCGCTGTTTTATGTGAGACAGCAAAAGTGAGGTTTATCGCTCATCAGTTTGTGTGCGTGTGTGTGTGTGTGTGTATGTGTGTGTATATGTGTGTGTGTGTGTGTGTGTGTGTGTGCGTGTGTGTGTGTGTATGTGTATATGTATGTGTGTGTGTTTCCGCTCATGATTCGGCTCAATCTCTCAATCTCTCCACCGGGCTTCCTATTCGCCTGTCGTATCCAGTCTACAGCCTAGATATGTACACATTAAGCAGACTATAAACAAATGATACATACAGCAAGCGCAAGGCGTAAGGATGAAGCGAACCACAGACCAAACCAAGGCTTGAGCTGGTGCTGCTTCGTGATGCAGTGCCTCCATTTTACCTCCAACTGTTTCATGATATGGAATGGAGTGTGTATGGTAATAGGTTAATGTTGCATAATAATAATAATAATAATAATAATAATAATAATAATAATAATAATAATAATAATAATTTAGATGTGTATAAAAATCTATATAATAATATTAATTTTATATAATAAATTTTATATAATACATTTTTTTCACATTTCGCAATGAAGACCGCTGTGTTAAAAAAAACAAAAACAAAACAAAACAAAACAAACAACAGCAACAAAAACCCCCTGAAAATTCAGAAGTCAGACTGAAAGACAGCACGAATTTCTAAGAATGACCTTGAAGCTGAATCATCAAGCGACGTATAGATTACCTTATGTAATGTTTCCTTTAATGAACATAACTGTCGTTTCGCTTTATTACACTGCTGCCTTTTACTGCCCGTCTACAATAATAATAATAATAATAATAATAATAATAATAATAATAATAATAATAATAATAATAATAGAACTTTCCCGCTTTGCGCATGTGAGCGATGCGTTTATAATGAACACAGCTGACTTTACGCCTTAATCCTCACACCACAACAATACCCGGACACAGTGAGGGGTTTGAATGTGTGTCGATGGGTTTATGTGTTGCAGATCAATGTTGGCCGATAAACATAAGTGTTTTTTTTTTTATCTGAGTGCATCATCTTTAGCGTGAGCACAGAGCGTGTGTGTGTGAGAGAGAGAGACAGAGAGAGAGCGAGAGAAAGAGAAAAGTGCGATTTCCACTTGATGTTAATCTGACATTAAAAATAACTCAGATTATCTACGACATCTCCAGCCTGACCCACTATCACTGCCTGTACACTGATTTACTCTCGAGCCAAGAGAGTGTGTTTGATTTACACACACACACACACACACACACACACACACACGCACGCACACACACAATGTGGGTAAATGATATAAAAAAAATACAGCTGGTCCACTTAATGCATTTCAGATTACAGGCTAACACACACTGACAGCAATGTGCGTGAAATACACACACACAAACACACACACACACACACACACACACACACACGAACTTCCGAATGCCTTACGCGGAAGCTGAGCTGTGGTAGTGTAAGGTTCCACTAAATCAGCAATTTTTATTTATTCTTTTTTTTCTGTTTCTTGTATCACAACTCCTACTCCCCATATCTATATTTATGGTGCGGAAAGACAGTTTATGTCTACACACACACACACACACACACACATTTAAGGTTTAAGGTTGTGTATTTAATTCCCCCTAAATCTATTACACCTGCAGTTTCATCTCAGCAGAATGTCCGTATTTTTACGTATTTCCGGTCAATCAGCCACGCCGACTTTAACACCCGGGCCTAAAGCTGCTATGCGGGGGTGCCAGTAGCTTATGAACACATTAACACATTTAAGGTTCACCTGTGCTAAACGTTTGTGTACACTTGGCACCTGAACGCTTTGGTAAATTAAAAAAAAATCTTGTGCAATGACTGTAACGCGAGGGTAAGTTTTATCTTACTAATCTAGAATTAAAAACGATAACAGAACTACGTGCTTAGAAAATGTATGGACTAAAATATAAACAATGATCACAGAATTAAATATAAAAAAATATATAAATCGTATAAGTATAGGCTAATAATGAAAAAAATATCCACACACACACGAAAAAAAACATTCACGTATGAAATAATTCTCAGATGTATTTTTTCCGCGTTTTTATGATCGCTTATTTACATGGCACTATACAAATATATATATAAAAAAACATTGATTTCACATATATGAACATTCGAAAAGCACACCAGAATAAATAATATATACATATATAATTAATTAGTTTCTGTTTCTTTTGAGAGGCGGTCAGTGTTTTGTATATTTGTGCATTTCGTGTTTTGTGTATTTTTTTTGAATGAGTGATGAGACAATGAAACAAACAAACAGATAAACAAACAAACAAAGAAAAGCCTACGGGTATTGTGCTTTTGATTGTAGGCTTAATCCGTTCATTTAAACAATACATTCTGTAACGTGTATAAAGGCAACACTAAAATGAAGTTGTTTCATTAAAAACACATCTTGCCATTTTTTTCATAAAACTGGGTGATCCCTTATCGTTGAAGAAGTGACGTCACGGACGAATTTTTCACCTGCAGCTACACGCGCTGCTCTGATCACGCGCTCGCGCCGTGCCAGTCTGTAACACCGTTCCGTGCACGGGAACGGATATAAAAACGCAAAGCAGACCTTCACTTCACATGAGCAACGCATGACATCTGGTTACATAGAATGAAAAACGTCGCTCGTCATTCATAGCCACGCAAACGTCTTGTATTAAATGAGGTAATGTCTCTCACCGTGCACGTGCACGTGTAAAGAATGAGATCTAGCCCGGATTTGTAAAGCTTTACATGCACAAGAAAAGCCCCCGTCTTCCTACAGAATTAAACAGAGCGCATGGGGTTGGGGACAAAGGAAGTGTTGCATGGCGAAAACGTAAGAACCTTATTTTGAACAAGCAGGATGTGAGCGTTAATGAAAGAGGAAAAGAACTCTTGCGCTTGTCACCGCGAGAGGACGCACTGTCACGCAGTTTTAAGAGAACAGCTGCCACTGTTAACAAGCTCTGACACACACACACACACACAGGCACGAGGTCACAGGAACAGTGGAGGTAGGAGGATACATGAATAGATTAAATAAACTTTTTCAAATTGAGAGAGCAAAATTACTCCGTATTTATTTAACAGCTTTTATACTTTGATGTACACAGAGCTAATGCAGTAGCCTAAGTATTAAGTAAACAATCCAGTAGCAGGCTGTGAACAATGGTATAATAATAATAATAATAATAATAATAATAATAATAATAATAATAATAATAATAATAATAATTAAGTATACATGAACAAGGTATCAATTTACTTTACTGTTTGCTACGGTTTATAAAACAAACTTTTACTTCTACTTGTTTTTTTAGCTACATCATATCGTGTTTGTAATTTGGATTAAGTGTAATTATGCGCATTTGTGCGTGGATGTGTGAATAACTAGGCCTAAAGGTATATGTGGAGCTGATGTATAAATATAGTGAAATAGATAAACTTGTGTGTGTGTGTGTGTGTGAATGAAGTGTCCAAATGTGTTTGTGAATGGGAGTGTGTGTGTGTGTGTGTGTGTGTAGGCACAAAAAAGGAAGAGCTCTAAAGCTCCTGGTCATCTTTCCCTGTATGGCCCCCACTTTATTCAATTAGTCCGAGCAGTGTGGCCCCTCCCCTACTGATGACACTGAAAGAGAGAGAGAAGGAGAGAGGGAGAGAGGGAGACCCTCCTTAAGTTGCGTCGCGCCACAAGCTGTCTGCGAGCATTGAGCTGCCTGGCGCCATCCTAAAATAATGCCTTCACTTTAAAAAAAAAAAAAAAAAAAAAAAAAGAGAGAGAGAGAGAGAGAGAGAGAGCAACGCTGGGACGGTGCTAGGTTTAGACGGAGAGGCAGGGAGCTAGAGAGGGAGGTGGAACGGAGGGAGGGAGGGAGTCAGTAGGGGGGGTTAGAAGGTTTTACCGCTGCGCATAAACAGAGATTTTGATCAGTGCGTTAAAAGTTTCGGTGGAGTCCGCGCGCACTGAGACTCTCCACAGCAACCCGACCTGTTGAGTCCGCGTGCGCCGTCACGGAGCAGAAAAACCGTAAAAACCTGTTGGAGCAGGACTCGGACAACACTGGACTTATTTATTACAAATCGCTATCAGAGGGCGCTCTTTGCATTTTTTGTGTGCTTGTAATTCACATGTGACATTTTATTAGTCGAATGTTTATTTATTGAAGCAGGCAGTTCTTTATAGTGGCCGAAGAAGGGACATTGTTTTTTTACCCAAATGATACAAAAGACGAGAACAAACCGGACGGCAAGGTAAAAGGTTTTTTTTTTCAGTTGCAGGTGATCCTCGGAAGTTATTTCTGAAGAAACGTCTGGATTAATCAGCGACGGAATTTGGGACTTTCATAGATATTACTTGTTGTCATTTTACTTTCGTCTTGTGTGTATTATTTCCGCCCGTGTGTATATGAACGTTTGCTAAAAACGAAACGATGGAAGTGAGCGCGGAACAGACCCGCTGGATAGGCCACCACCCTCACCATCATCCTCACCCGGTGCTGAACGGGCAGCACGCGGAGCCGCACCACCCCGGACTCGGCCACTCGTACATGGAGCCGCAGTATCCGCTCGAGGAAATGGACGTGCTCTTCAACATCGACGGACAAGGCGGCCATCCGTACTACGGGAACCGGGCGGTGCAGAGGTACCCGCCGCCACACGGTGAGCATCACAAGCACGGCGGCTATTCAGCACACAGAACACCTACACACAGCCCAGCTAGTCCTTACACTTTTTTTTTTTTTTTTTTAGATTTTTTTAAAATCTAACTTTATCAACTTTATTAAATCAACACTGTAGGACGTGGCTGTACAGGCGGATGTTAATTCAACTCAACACTTTATTATAATTATTATTTTTATTATAGTTATTGTTTTTATTATTATTGTTATTATTATTATTACTAGTATTATTATTTGTAAATAAAATACTAAGTTATTTGTAATATAAGAATAATAGGTCTAGTAAAAATAGACAGAAAATACCAAATGTGTTCGTACTTTACTTCATTACAAAAAATCATAAAAAAGGCAAGAAAAATCTACAATAAGCCATAACTTAGACAAGTGTTTTTATCTCGAGTGGTGTGTCACTGGTTTCACATCTTTCTAGTGTTCTGTTGTCAGCTCATATTTAGCAGTTTTCTTCATTCGAGGCCTTTTCCTATAAGAAAAATAACGCACGCTACAAAATCGGTACTTTGAATGCAAGTTTAATTCTTATTTTTTACAAAGCATATGCTATTTATTTCTCCTCATTTGAAATGAAAAAAGTGACAGAAGTGTTTGCTGTGAATAATGACGTAACAATAACGCGTCGTTAAATTTAGATAATTTTTTATGTGAGTTGATGTGCGGGTTTTTTAAAAGCAGCTAATCCAACACTGCTCACATGCACATATATAAAAGATTCTCTGGGTGGAGAAATAAAGTTATTGTTGTTACTGGCTTTAATTTATTGCCGTGACGTTGGGGGCTGTGTGCATGCAGGAAAAGGCCTGACTTTGTTTCTCTTTTGAAGTTTGTCTCCTTCAGACATCTCAGTACTTTCAGATTTTCCCCGCACTTTAGGCAGAAACTGAGGGAGGAGTGTGGGGTATCGACGGCCTCGATAATGAGAGCTAATGACATGGGCTAGGTGTTAACTGTGAATCCTTCGGGCCTAAGCGCACTTTCACCTTGCAGTATCATTAAATTTTTTTCTACATGTTAAACAACCGAAATTAGTTTCTTTCAGTATCACAGAGATACAAGACTAGAGCTCCAAGTGCAGTGCAATATGCAGTATAATTCTGGAGGTGAATTATCATCCGCACTGGTTTGCGTTTAGATACAGTTCAATTCAAATGAGCCGAAAACATAATGAAATTATTATTATTATTATTATTATTATTATTATTATTATTATTATTATTATTACTATTTAGCATTTTACTTAAACCGAAATGCTGTAGTTGATTTGACACTATATATTTTGGCACATTATAATTTCTATATAATACAATACACTATATATTTCCATATAATATGATTTTTTTGGATCAGTTTAAGCTTGATGCTATATCGTCAGCTCTGTTATACTTTTTGTATTTAAAACAATGTCAAACACTGATGATGAAATATGTTTGCACTCAGTTTTATCAGCAGAGTAACTACCAACACAGTATTTGTTATTCAGATGATACAGATATCCTGATGTTTTATTTCTCTCACGGTTTTTAATGTGGTTTCAAAACCTGGTAGTGTATTAGTGATGCCACTGCCTGTTTTTTTGTCATGTGGTTTGAAACGTAGGGTTCTGATTTAAAAAAAAGGTGACGGTGACGTTTTTGTTAACAGGCCTGTGTGTTTGTATGTGCTTTTTCAGGTAGTCAGGTGTGTCGCCCGTCACTCCTGCACGGCTCTCT
>JAOVVG010000015.1:3934511-3944630 GCA_028566375.1 Leptodoras nelsoni
CCTACACCATACTAATAAATTATTGTGGTCTAAAATGACAGGTGTTTCAGTTTCATTGTCTAACCCCTGTATATACATATGATAAGATATGATATTAACAGCACTAAAGTGTTACAGGTACTGAGAGCACCGCTGTGCTATACCCATAATATGTACAGACTTGTATGCATACACATACACTTACAAGCCTTTTATGATGTTTTATGATGCCTTACTGATGTAGCAGCTAATAAGCTTCTTGAAAGTATTGATCTGGCAGACGCAAAACACTGTTACTAACTTGCATTCCATTCAAGAACCGTTCACCTACGGTTGCAAAAGGAGGCCCTACACCATAGTAATAAATTATTGTGGTCTAAAATGACAGGTGTTTCAGATTCATTGTCTAACCCCTGTATATTATAAAGGCTTTTTATGAAGCAAGCGGCTAAAGCAAGTTTTGTCAAGAAAGAATGTAAATTTGGATTTTAAAATAATATGGGTTTATTATAAATGCATAGCATATACATGCAGACTGGAGGACAAATGAAAGGGAAAAACAGGAAAACAGTTTGGCTTTGGAGGTTGTTTATTTATTTATCCGGCATGGTTTGCCTCTACTTGTCCCCTTACAATAAATTCAACATTCTTCTGACTGATCATTGTTGTCCTATAATGTCCTTTTCAATCCCGCTAGAAGTCCACACACAGGGTATCAGGGCTCACTGAATGGTTTGATGAAAAAAAAAAAAAAAATGATATAATGAAATCATAGATTATGGCCTTCACACTACTCATCAGATCTGAACCCAACTGAATCTGTGAGAGATTTCAGAGCCATGTGTTACGCAGCGCTCTTTACCACCATTGTCAAAACAGCAGCTGATTGAGGAAGAGTGTTCATCACTCCAGATCAATCTCAGACTTGTTGAATCAATACTAAGACACACTGAAGCTGTTGTACAACCCCAATACCTTATTAACACCTATAACATTTTTTCCTTTAATTTGTCACTTGACTGTAGATTTATTAAAAGGTGCCATGATGGTTTGGTGGTTAGCATTGCTTTCTCATAGCTCCAGGCTCCCTGGTTGGATCGAGAGCTTTATCTGTGTGGAGTTCAGGAAGTCAGGTTCCTCAGGGTTCTCTGGTTTTCTCCCACCGCCCAAAAAGGTTCCACTCAGTGCATTGCATCTTACATCCAGTGTTCCAGGGATTGGCTCTGGACCTATCGTGAGCCTGACAATGATACAAAAGAATGAACAAATAAATGATTAATTAATTAAATGGTTAATAATCATAATTCTATGTCTGCCATTTCACCATTTGCATGTCTTCACTATTATACCAAAAGGTATTTTTTTAATTAAACTTAAATACAAAGCTTCATGTGATTAAGGGCACATGCACCAAGACTGAGAAAGGGATTTGGGAAGTGTGTTGGTGTCTGTTGGTGTGTTTATGCACACAGGTAGGTGTGTAAACTGTTACCATTCATAGTTACCGAGTGTGCATGTGAGTGTGTCACCTTATTAGCATGCCATTCTTAAAGGTTAGATTATGATTTGTTGATTCATAGAATTTTCACCATCCACAGCTGTCTGTACTGAGAATCGGCGGATATGAAAAATATCAAAAACGCACACATTCTTGGAGTTTTTACTTTGATCGAGTTGTTTTTTTCTGGGGGAGGAAAAGTCAGAGCGAAACCACCATCGCAGTGGGACAACCACCAGTCATTCTGATATGCTCCACTTCCTCTGTGTGTCTGTGTGTGTGCGTGCCTCCACATACTGTGTATACACCTTTAGTCAGGAAGAAAGTGTGTGTTTTAAGTTCCTAAAGTTCTACACACACACACACATAAACACACACGCATATGCATTATATCTACTTAAGTGAGTATACTCAGTGATAACACTTTCTCCATATACTCTAATATACTAATATATCCCAGTTTAGTGAATTAAGTGACATTGATGGGTCTAAAATGCACACAGGGTCCCTAAAGACATCCTCCCTTTATCTTTACATTCACTCAGCTCTCTACGCTTTGCAACCCGAACCCCTCATACCCCCCGTCCTTCAGCCGTCTGCTCAGCGCAGTGTAGGGTTACCACACTGGGACAGAAAGGCCAAGTTCACCGTCAGGAGCGCAGCTTGACAGCCTGTGTGTTTGTGTATGTGTGTATGTGTGTGCGTGTGCATGGCAGGCAGGGCCATGATGCATCAGCAGAAGCCCATAGTAACTTTTTTATAGTCCTGGTGACCAGAAGAGATCATCTTTCTTTCAAATGTCGCAATCCTTTCGCACGAAAACATTCTCTGATTTCACTTTGCATTTAATTGAAAGGACAATTTTACCCCTGATTGAAATTGCACAATAATGATTTTCACGTTACCGTTGAGTTGCAAATTAAAAGGCCAATCCTTTGTCATGCAGCAGATTTATTTGCTCATATATTTTATGTAACTTAACGTATGTCAGTGTATGTTATTGTAGGAAATCCCATAATTCTGTTCCCCAGATCATAGCTAAGAAACCAAACTCACTTTTATTGAGATATAAGTATGCACACATGCTTGTCTTAGAGCTAGTAAATACCCATATTATTCATATTTATGTTTCTAGATTGGAAAAAAGTGTCTGTGACTACCTTATATACGTATCTTGCTTACCCTTACAGAGCAATCTCATACAGGCTGTATGTGTGTGGTTAAGTGCATAATATTTAATCCCATATGAGCTACATATGAAGGGGCATTTCATTCATTGTGACACTCACATACTCACTCGCATGTTATCCTGGTCATGGTATATCTGGGAACATTGGTAGGGAAATACCTCAGAAGGTATGGCATCATGGTGTAAGAAAACCAGAGAACCTGGAGGAAAACCCATGTGGACATGGGAAGAAAATGAAACACTCCACACAGACATTAACAAAGAAAACATTAATCTGCTAAAATATATCCATTTAATGTTAACAAATTACTGAAACTCAACAATACCCTGACTTCCTTTTTTTTTTAAATTAGATAGAATTCATGTCCTCTAGGAAGGAAAAAGACACAGCCCATTTTATGGGCTCATTTTATTATAAGCCTTTGCTTACTTCAGTATATAGATGCAGATGACAAAGGAAAAACCAGTGGTTCTGTTCTGCGTTGGGTTTTTTTATTTATTTATTTAGCTTTCATGGTTTACCTCCACTTGTCCACTTACAATAAAGTGTCTGTCCAAACCAAAACAACATTCTTTTCACTGATCACTTTTTGTTGAAACTTGAATGTTGAAACACACTGATGGGCATGGTCACTTCTAGGATGACTAGAACACATCCACAAGGCACAAGAGCTCACTGAATGATTTGACAAAAAAAAAAAAATGTAAATCATACAAAACCAAGATGACATCTTTTCCAAAGATCTCCATCCATCTATTTCAGCAGGACAATGCCAGGCCTCATTGTGCATGAGTTACAACAGCGTGTACTTGACAGGGCTGCCTGCAGTCCAGATCTGTTTTCTACTGAAAATTTAAGGTGCATCATGAGGAGAATCAGACAACAGTGACCATGGACTGTTGAGCAGATCAAATCTTGTACACAGCAAGAATGGGCAAAAATTTAAATTAAAATTAGTATCTTCAATTCCCAAATTATTAAAAAGAATAATTAAATGAAGCAACATGACCCAGTGGTAAACACGCCTCTGTCCCAACTTTTTTTAGTTTGTTGCAGGCATCAATTTCTAAATTTTTTCATATTTAACAAATAGAATTTTGTAACTGAAAACACAAAAAAATCTTTTTTTTTGTCCTTTTGTCTGTTAAATAAAGATGATATACATGATTCTTGAGTTTTGTTCTACATTGATGAACTAGATTTTATAGTAACCTGAAATGATAAGATGAGCTCATTCGATTAATGTACAGTGTGCAGTTGTTGGCTGTGAAGGAGAGACCTTAGGAATTTTCTTCAGTACTTTAACAATTTAAATAAAAATATAAAAAGAAAAATGTGAAAATTAATATTCCAAAATAATACTTACATTTTTTTACTCAAATATTTTTCATTTCTACACAGGAAAATTTGCGTATTTTGAGTATAAAATCACTCAAATAAAAAAACATTTGGTTTCTCAGGTCCAACATTTGAGCAAATCATACTCTAACCAATTCCCTGTGTGATGATATGCTGTGATCGAATGTGAATGATGTGAAAATCCCTCATGGGGCAATAAAAAAAGGCAGTACACGTGAACAATGTGTGAAAGGTACATAAAAAGAAAAGAGAAAAAAAAACACCTGTAAAATGTGTGGTTTTTCTGTATGCTAATGAATTTTGGAATCATTTTGGCCTGAAAAAACTGTAACAAGTTAGCAGAACATATTATTTACACTCCCACCCACCGGCAAGGGGCTCTCTGAGCATTAGCTCACCTTACAATATCTTTACTTATGTCATTATACAGAATTAAATGTACTGCGTACTTTAAAAGTAAAACGAATCTAAAGAGATGCCCTGGAACAGAATATCACAAGGGTTTTTGATTTGGTTTTTGATTCATGTTGCCACTTACACTTGCTTTACTGAAGTGCTATAAATTCACAGGTTGTTTAATAAATTATTTATCAGCAGACTGTTTTTTTGTAGAGATTTTATTCATCGATAAGCGAAGTGACAGTGAGTCTGGGTCCTTTGGGAAAGTGGAATCCTCGGTGAGGTTTAAGTCTCAGCGGTGCTTCTTTCTCATACTGTCGCTGTGCATTAGAGCTATTAGACAGACACATTAGTGATGGAACCATTATATGAGAGAAAGAGAGAGACATATGTGTTTAGTCTATTCAAAGAGTCAGCAGGGGAGGTGACCCTGAGATCCTGTTACACTAACACATGAGCAGCCGCATCATTGGGGGTCACCCGTTCTGACCTAGCAGAGGCAGACAGGGTCTCCCCGAAACGCTCTCTCTCTCTCTCTCTCTCTCTCTCTCTCTCTCTCTCTCTCTCTCTCTCGCACTCTGCGTGTGTCTGTGGGTGTGTGTGTGTGTGTGTGAGAGAGAGAGAGAGAGAGGGTAAGTCAAAGCTGGCTGTAGATCCTCTCTTGTCTGTGATTAAATTAGGCATAGGAAATGACAGAGTAACTCTGACCACCTGTGTTCATTCATACAACCCTAACATCCATCAGCACAGGAAACGAAGGATTTGACTAAGTGTGAGGAAGACGAAGAGTTACATATGTGTGTATGAATGCAGGCACAAGACACACTCAACCTCAGTCACAGTGCGCATGGTCTTGAGCTTATAGCCAGAAGATAAATAAATAAATAAATAAGCATTTCATTATATATTAGTGATTTGTGTGTGTGTGTGTGTGTGTGTTTGGGTTTGGGTAGGTGGGTGGGTGTCTGAAGTTAATTAGGGCCAATTTGTCCTAGTAGAACTTCACAGCTCATTTGCCTAGCCTACTAGAAATTCCTAGGTGCAATGGCTCCTATCATCCACCTCCTAGAAACAGAGAGAGAGAGAGAGAGAGAGAGACAGAGACCCCACATGCCCACACATTTATTTTGGCGTAGGTTCTACCATGGCATGGGACACCAATCTCTCACGACACACCATATCACTTCACACAGCACCACACTCTCATCACATACATCTATGTCAATGTCCATCAGCAACATAATGAGAAAAACAAGCAAGTCTACACAGATACTGTATCAACTATTCCTTGCCCATTCTATACAGGCTCCTCATTCCTTCCACATCCCATGCTTGTCTCAACCCTGACTTTCCTTATTCCAAATAAATGAACGTTCAAACAATGCTGAAGTACAACTGCTTTCATTTGAATGCAGAATACAGCCAAAGCTGTACCTATTGCATAGAGGTGCATAATATAACCATCTAGTGAATTACTACATTTTTGCTTTTGTATATTATTCACTATGTTTCTCGAGCTATTGCCCAAAAATGCTTTGAGTCTACCCTACTTCAGGGGGGTAGCAAACGACTAAGGACACAAACCTTACACTCTATATCAGACAAATAGTGCTACAACTAGACCAACTGTTACATGGATTGGTGGAGTCAAAGTATATGAACAATTGCATGACAAAAACTACATGTATGTCAGTGCTAGCTGCGGTGGTCATAATTATTACAGGATTATTCCTTTTGTTGGACTCAAAGTCCATATTATGTTACAACTTCTGGTCTACATGGCAGGGATGATTAAAAACAGAAGGAGGCTGCAAACCTGAATCAGTATGACTCATTCCCATGTTTTACTCTACTCTACTAAAATCCTTTGGGATTGAACCAATCAAATATGGGCAAGGGTAAAATGGTATTGAAGATGGATATATATTAGTTCCTGTACATGCAAATAACATAAAAGTAGCTTCTGAAGTCCTTGCACCTTAATCAAATTCAAAAGACACAACACGTCCGCTAGGTTGTGGAAGTGGTACTGAAGGTCACAATTTCCATTAAAAAGAGTGTGGGAAGAAAGAGAACCTCATAAAATCAAGTCCCAATTTGGCATGACATGTCCACTTAGCACCTCTCTCTGTGGACAGGGGCTCCTGACTTTGTGTGTGCGTGTCTGTGTGTATGTTTTGACTGAGGGAAAAAAAAGCTCCATTAGGAGTTAATGTGAGTGTTGACTTGCAGATTATTCCCCTGACTCACCTACCCTTTAACTCCGTCAGCACTCATTATGGCACCAATAACAACATACACACACACGGTTAAACGGTTGCTGATGGCAAAGGCTTGTGACCATTATGAGTCACAGGTCATTGTGGGCTACAAGGTACACATACACATGCTGATGGCTTGAACAGCTGTGCTGTGTGCTTCTTTCCCTCTCGCTTTCTGTCTGAACTGAGCGCTGCATTGTGTAAGGTTTTTGTCCAGCGCTTTGTTTTGCTGTGTCTGTGTTCGACATCAAATGGCAGTAAATAGACGAAGCGTCTTCCCAGATGTTGTTCCCATGACCTGAATGATGGAAGGCGGCTAACACACGTACACACACAAACGCATAGAGACACACACAGGATGTGTATCTCTGTCTGGTCCCTCTGAGGCCCTGTACAGCAGCGCTACAGTTACAGGTCGAGGGTGAAGGTTCGGAGGTCGACTGACAATGACACAGGTGCTCCATTCAGCTGTGCTCACCTGTGGAGCATGCTCCTCTTTCCAATTAAGAACACACACTTATGTTCACACACACGGTCACGACCATTCCATGAACCTGATGTAGTGAGGGGATTCTCTTTCCTTGGCGTGTGGGAGTGCGCGTGTGTGTGTATGGATGTGTCCGTCTGTAGGTTTCACTCTACGCGGCAGGTGCGAAAACAGGCCGAGCTTTGTCGTAGCGTCCCTCTGGACATAATGTTATGTCTGTGTGTGTGTGTGTGTGTGTGTGTGTGTGTGTGTGTGTGTGCGCGCCATCTGTTTTTACTTAGATGGATGTGACAGACCACAGGAAATGTCCAAAACTATCTTACCTACCCCACACACACACATTCCCACACAATGTACCACACCTTAAGGCTTATTGTATTAAATGTGCAGCAGGTTAATGATATTGTGTTGCTCAATAGAATTCAACTAAACCTTTTTGAGGCCAGTGCGGTCACATAAAGGTCAAGTAACATGGACGAGGAATTTTTCCCCCCGATTTATACCTTTGTTTGACTGTGTTTGATACAGCACCTGTGATTTCTGACACAATGTGATAGACATGTACAGAAGAGCTAATATCTTTAACCAGGGTTGCCAGGTTTGGGTAAAATGTACAGCATAACTACAACTCAAAAACTACACAAAACTAGACCCCAAAATAGTGGGCACTGGTAAAGGGAGTCTCTTCTTTCAGTCTTTGCAATTGAAATGTGATCACCATGGTGCGCATGCATTTCTGATTTATGTATATTATACATGTCATACCCCCTCCGTCTTTGCAATATATTTTCCAGAAATGAATATAAAAATGATTCTGTACATCATAGACACACTGTCGGCACTTACACTTTGCCTTTGCTTGTGGAAATGTGTTAGATTGATTTTCTACTACTCGCAGTAAAACAAGATTTCGGCAGCCAGAGAATCTTTCAACTAGCCCAATGGATCAACCTTTCATTACCTCTCCTGTCTGCTGCTACTCCTCCAATGAGTGAGCATGGGGCAGCATGAATGTTGCCCCACAGGGCATCTATTAGTGCTTGATTCAGTTACCATTTTATGATTTATTATTTGCAGTTGCCACAACATTCATCCTTTACTGTGGTGAGCAGAACAGCATCTCAGCATGCACAAAACATCAAACTTTAGGTGGATGGGCTACAAAAGCAGACGTTCTACATCAGATCCCACTAGCAGGTATCTGAGGCTACTGTGGGCACAGGCTCATCCATACTGGACAGTTGGGAGAAAAAAAAAATCACATGGTCTTTTTCCAGTTTTCAATTATCTAATATGGGTGAGTCTGTGCCCATGACACTGGGTTCCCAGCTATTTTTATGCACATTTCAAAGCTTTTCTGACTCTTAATGAAGCTTTTAGGACCCTTCACAACATAAGTACACAAAATTGTATAAGTTACTCCACAGATTGGGCCTAATTATTGAATGCAAATGAACACCAACTGTTTTTATTTATTTTCTAATGACTTACATGGGAACTATCACACTGCAGGAATTTGCACAGCACAACATTATACACGGAAAAGCACAAAAAGATAATTCATTTCATTAGCCTTATATACAACAAAATCACATTTTATGAGGTCTGGAAAATGGGATTTTAAAATTTAGTTATAGTTATAGCTGCTGTTATAGCCCATCAAGGTTTGATGTTTTGTGCATGCTGAGATGCTTTTCTGCCATTGGTGGTAGCAGTGCTTGAAACTGTAAACTGTCAGGGTGTTTAGAGTCTCGGTCGCGGCTCTGTGGATGTTCTTTACTGTGCTGAAGTGGTGGCCTTTCAAACGTGTTTTAATCTTGGCCTTCTGGTACAAATTCTTTATGGATGATCCCTTGAGAATCAAAAAAAGATGTCATGTGGCATTCAGCACTCAGGATCGTACTCAAACATCCATGATTCATCTGTGGTTACTCTGTTGTTAAACAATCCAGTATTTGATTCAAAATTGCTTGCATTGTTCCAGTGAAGTGGCACTTCAGCAGGATTTCACAAAAAACAAATATCTGGGCTCTGCGAAGGCTAGAATTCAACTGAAACAGGTCCTACCTTTTATCTGAGATCCCACTCTAACTGACCTTGAAACACCATCCCCATGTGTAAGCCCTACGGTGCATGGGAATTTCATTCTCGTTACTTTCTGGACATACGCCATAGGATGCTACATTGAGGTTGCAGCTTAGCCAACAGAAAAAAAGAAAGAATAGGTAATTGTTTACATCCAATTCAATTTACATGTTGAATTTACCAAACATTAGCTATGAACCAGTGTTCTAATTGTGCAGATAGTGGACTATATATAGAACTTAATGTGTTGTTTAAAAATAGGATTCTTTTTTACTGGAAACTTCGAGAGGTGAGAATGATCTCTGTCTGAGCTAAATGGCACGTAGACAGAACCTCATATTCTGCTGGTGCTTCTTTCTGGGATGCAGTTTTGGTTTTTATGCTTACGTCTGATTATAGTTATAGATAGACAGACAAACAGATTGATAAGTAAAGATTTCCTAAAACTGTATCCTTTAATTGAACCTGTGACCTTCACACATTTAGGCGTAATCTGGTTATCAGAGAGGCCCGGCTTACGACGAAGGGAAATTCTAAGATGCTGTCACTCGGGGAACGTGTTCTTCCTTCACCTATCTGTAAGAAAGTCACTTTATTAAATGCCACACACAATGTATAGTATACATGTAACACCCTTTTCTTGAATGTGTGCTGCTACAAGGATTTATTCTTCCAGATAGATCTATACAGAGTATCAGCATTTGGTAGGGATATAACTACCATCTGTCTGTCCCCTCTACTCCATGTACTAGATACAGTGGTGTGAAAGTGTTTGCCCCCTCCTTGGTTTCCTGATTTTTTGCATGTTTGTCACACTTAAATGTTTCGGAACATCAAACCAATTTAAATATTAGTCAAAGA
>JAOVVG010000015.1:3959104-3961604 GCA_028566375.1 Leptodoras nelsoni
TTTTCAGTTATTTCACCTTTTTTTGTTAAGTACATAACTCCACGTGTTCATTCATAGTTTTGATGACTTCAGTGAGACTCATAAACATAATTTGGTGTAAGATAAAAAGTCTATTTGTTTTTTTGTCCAAATCAGTCCTTTGAGAAAAAAAAAACAAAAAAAAAAAACAGTACTAGGATGTCATTTCTGAACATTAATGGATGAGGAATGATGCCATAGCAGAACATTTTGTCATTTGCAGTGACACTGACACTCTGTATACACACAAATCCGAGCTGAGAGCACTGACTAATCAGTATTTTGCTTTTTACAGTTTTCTACTCCTTCCTTATGCAAATATGATATGATCTACACCTCAAGGTATTTCTGATCTACAACTCGAGGTATACCATATAAACCAAATATTTTGCTTTTGAAATTATCTAAAAAAAAAAACCCACTCTCATAAAAGTAGTTAAAATATTTATCATTCAAAAGGTTCAGCTGTGCTGAACATGTTTTAGGCCGCAAAACATGGTATTGCTGTGTTAGCTTCAAAGAGAAAGTGTGTGCAGCATGGATTTTTTTGTACGTGATTGTGATTGTACTTTTGATAAACTACCACCGCTTTGACGTCAGCTATGATTTTCTACTGTGTTATGGTGAATAAAGGAAATTGTGAACAGAAAATAAGAACAATAGCCTTTGCTTTAATTACTCATTAATTAATTAAAAAATATTATTTTTTAAATCTCTGATTACTTGAGAAAAACCTGAATTATGTGTAATAAAAAAAATGTGAGTAACTAAAACTTAAATGAAATAAATTACAAAATAACCTTCTGGTTTTTCTAGTTTGTTCATAACTATTTTATTTGTATTTGTATTGGATTTTTAAAGCCTTTATTATTGCCTCGTCTAACAAAAAAAATTCTAATACAATTATGCCATGCATAATATGTATTTAAAATATATTTTTTACTAGTCCATGCTGTAACAGTTCTTTCTGAGACTTTTCAGTGTAGTAGTAAAAGCACCTCTGTGTTTTTTGGGCATTGAGAAGATTTCAGGAGAGAATTTTCATTGCTAACGGAACGGGGGAAATGTAAGAGGAGTTGAAAGAGCTTTAGTTTGGCTTTAGTGCACATGTTGCAATATCTGACCAGGGGCTGCTGATATTATTAAGCTTCAAAACCTAAGGCTTATTATTCAGTTATTCGTCTTCCACCATATCATTCTGAACCTGCTATGAATTATTGAGGAATTAACGTACATAAACTAACATGACAGGGATGTAGGTGTGAAAATGAAATCATGTCCAATAGGCTAAAACCATTGAACCATTACATTAGTGCAAATATGGCAGTAGGATCCTGTTTCTGTGGAAGATTTAAATGAATGCAAAGTGTAAGTTTGATATTAAGTTTAAGATTATAATTCAGGCTGTCTTTGTAACTATCTAAATTATTTCATAACTACATGCATAAGAAAGGTATGTGTGTACTCAGGAGTGAGGAAAGTCCAGGCACATATGTATACATACTTGTGGATTTTACACTCAAGAAGCAGACTTGAGATGGATGAGTTGAGAGTGTTTTCTTCCTTTTTGTGGATATTTTGCGGTTATAGCTTAGGTTGATCAGATCTGCTTTGATATCAGTTTGATATCTTTCTGCAGAGTCACACTGCTTGCGTTATGATCGCAGACTGTAGATGTCATGTTGATGTACAGGATTTCCGTAATCCTTTATCATGAGAAGTTCACTACACTGAAATTTGTATGTAAGGGTATTTTTTCAACTGTATTTATAAAGACTAGTGGTAAGATGCACATTCTAACTATTGCTTGGAATTACCAATAATTAAGTTCAGGTTAATTCTAAAAATCTGACTGTATTATTGTATTGTATCTATGTATGTATGTATAACAGTAGGATTGGATTGTGTTGCCTTATGAATACATTAATTGGAGTATCGCAGTGCAGTGGAGTAATTTACATTCACTCATTTGGTTTATTCTGCCATCTCAGCCCCTGGTATCTGATCGCTAGATATGCTAATTACGCTAAAGTGTTTAACAAAACTGCAAGCGAATAGTTTGCTTAGTACAAATGCCTTCTGAAAGCAATGCTTCTTGGTAGCGGGTAGACGTTAACCATACAACAGAATTATTCACAAATTCTTGTAACACTGATATATTGATAAGATGACACATTGTGTACACGATGAACATGTACAAGATGCGATGATCACAGGGACACCATTTATGGCAATACCAGGAACATCATCATCCAAAAACTTGAATATATAAGGGATTACGTCTACTATAACCTGTTAGTTATGTATATCTGAACAATCCTTACATTCAGGGTGTTAGTGTTAGTGTTGACAAAACTAAGTTCACAATTACCTACGAAATGTCTTGTTGATGTAGTGAGGGTTTTTCTGAGTGAGTTTTTTTCAGTCTAGGCCCAATTCTTAGAGACAGACAGAGGAGCGTAATCAGTCCATCTTTGCTCCT
>JAOVVG010000015.1:3964104-3971652 GCA_028566375.1 Leptodoras nelsoni
GGTGAGCAGATATCCAGCAATGACTCAAAGCCTTTCAATAATGTGACATATGATATGAATACAAAGTTCTGTACGTTACTTTCTAATCTTGTAATGAGAGTTACATTCAATTACATTCATTTATCCTGAGTGAAAGAAATGTCTTATAGTCCTGGAGCAAAGTAAATGTGGTGTCCATTAAATGGTGTGTCCAGTGTACATGGTAACTGCAACAAGGAGCAGTGCAGGATGTCCTGCATTCACACTGTGAACTAAAACTAAAATGACATTTTTAGGACTGTGCCCAAAACATCCACATTGCTCTACTGAATTTGATTTTTTAAATTATTTGTTTAATTATTTAAACAGACAGATAGATCCATCTGATCTATAGATAGATAGATAGATTATTATTTAGATATTATTATTATTTAGATATATTATATATAGATATATAATCTATCTATCTATCTATTTCTCTATCTATCTATCTATTTCTCTATCTATCTATCAAACAAATCCCTCATAATATCTATGGCTTGGTGAGTATAGCACTGTTGCCTCACAGCAAGAAGGTCCTGGGTTCGATCCCCTGCTGGGAGCAGTCTGGGTCCTTTCTGTGTGGAGTCTGCATGTCCTCCCTGTGTCTCTGTGGGCTTACTCTGGAGACTCTGGTTTCCTCCCACAGTCCAACGAGATGCAAGTTAGATGAATTGGAGATACAAAATTGACCTATAATTGTGTTTGAAAGTTGTGTACTGATGAAAAGACTTGTGTATCAATGTAACCTTGTGCTTGTCATGTATAGCCATGATGCTGAAATGATGTTACAAACTAAAAAATATGTACAGATGTACTGTATTACTCTCTTATTCTGTATTCTTATTCTGTATTATACTATTCTAATAAGTAAATAGACAGGTCTATTATAAAACAACATTATTTCCAAGTGTTTCCTATGTAATGGATTTTTTGTTGAAAGGAATTTTGCAGGACAAAATAATATTTCTGACATACCACGAGACCTTATAATATAAGTGCAGAGGGAAATTTCAATTGACTGTGATACCCTAAAATCGCTGCAGCAGTGTTTTGTAATTCAATTCAATTTTATTTTATTTCTAAAAGCGCTTTTAACAATGGACATTGTCCCAAAGCAGCTTTACAAAGACATAAAGTCCAGACATAACTTTTAACTTATATACATTTTATCCACAAATGGTATCCCTAATGAGCAAGACAGTATTGTATTGTAAGATACTGAAAGATCAGGTTCAGCCCAAACCACATTTGGAAGATAAAGTGAATCAATTTTTTTCCCTTTGATTCTTTTGTATATTTCCAGATGTTGTAAAGCAGAGATGCACAGCATGATACAAAGATGCAGGATCAGATATAGTAGAGGGGGAAAGAGGATATCCCATCATTCTTCTGCTTGGTTTTGCTTGTTTCCCTGTATTTACACACAGAGCTGGAGGAGGTAAGTACAACTCTGGTATCAACCTTAATATCACTTCAGAGATTTATCTTGTTCTTATTATTTTCAATAGGACTATTTTTGTATTGCCTCAGCTATCGGGAGTATCTGTTTGTGATGGGGGGTGGTGGGGTTTTTTTTTGTGTGTGTTTGTGTATGGAGTGTTTGGCGTTGTATGATGAAAATGCTTCTTGGTTTTCAGTCGCAGTTTCAAATGCATCTATTGCCACCATGTGTTCAGGAGCAGTACTGCGTGTCATTTACAGCCTGCAAATTAACATGGCAAGAAAGAATAAAATTGAAAAACAGATAAACATGCTTACAACAAATGCTGGGTTATATAAGTGTGTGTGTGTGTGTGTGTTTTTGGCGACAGCAAAGACCATGGAATGTTAAGGACACCATGAGCAGACACAACATAATGCAGTGTGCGATGGCAATCTCTACTTTAGAAATCATTTGAGATTTGCTGTTGTGATGGAACTCAGAGCACACACACACACACACATGCACACAAATACACACATTTTCATAATTCTAAAATCCCACATTACATAGTGTCAGAAGTCACCTTTTGACCTTTGACCCCATACCCCAGCACAACCTCTGTCTATGTCTGCCAAGTTCACAACATACAGTGAATATTACTGACAAATAGAGAAGGAAATAATGTAATGAGGACGTGTAATAAAAGTAACGAGGAAGAATAAGACAACACACTCACACAAACACACACACACACAGTCTGCCTGGCGCCAGTGAGTACAATCTAGTCACGCTCAAGCAGGAATCATAGATACGGGCAGCTGCCATTCACCTTGTGTGGCTTGTTTATGATTGGCCAGTAAGGCAGGTGTGGGTGGGGGCCTCACCCACCTTTAGGTGAACCGCTCACCTGCGCATGACCTGGCAAATGTGCGTATGTGATGCAGTATTGCTAAAGAATGCCAACTGTGTGGTGCTGCAGACATTCTGGAGACAGCAGAGAACGAGCCTGCATGACTCCCACGCACTGGCCGCACACACTTGAGACGCTTCAGTTAGCGTGTGTAAACGTATTTGCGTGTTAGGAGCGTTCAGCCATAACAGTGAACTCTTGCTTTGACGGTGTGTGGCAGGTATGAGATGGTGAATGTGTGTGATGCTGCGAGTTCTGACTTTAAGGCCATGAAAGTGTGTGTTGCAGAGCAGGATTTATATAAATTAAACATGGAATGAAAGGATGAAAAAAGGATTTGTGTGTAAACGTGTCGCAATAGACCACGGGTTCTAAAACTCTTTGAAGTCAGGGAACACAAGCACCCTTTTCATCGCACAAGTGATTTGTATTATAAACCTTCCAACAATTCCAATACTGGGCAAAGACGACAAAACTGTATGATCACGCCCACTGTTTATAATCAACTCATTAGATGCTTTAATCATTTGGAAGCCTTCAGTCTCAGAATCCACACCCGTCACATTTTGCTAGAATGGCTTGCTTTGCATAACATACTGCGTATGTGCATATATTTATATTTAAAATAATCTTTTTAGATTGCATTTGTTTAATTCAAGCAGACATAAATAAAAGGGTGAGTCAAATGAAAACCCTCTCATTCTTATTCTTAGTTCTTATTCTGCATTGTTTTTTTGCAAATTGTTGTCTGAAAAGTGTATGATTTTCCTCCATCTCCATTTTCTTCAGTGCATAAGTTCCACTAAGTAACGAATGTCTGGATTCCTCTACAGTAAAATTCCATTCAATTCTAGCTTATGGTCCACTTTTATATTTTTTTCTTTTTTCACACAAACTTAATAACAATTCTATAAAGCTAATATATAGTTAACATAACAGTTAAAATAAGAATTTATAGTATCACTCTTATATAATAATGATTTTCACCACAGTGTTAATGCTATTATTAATACACTATTGCTTCCACTTCTATTACTAATAAAACTACTAATACTAACACCAATAATAATAATAATCATAATAATAATAATAATATTAAACAGTGTCGCAGACTACACGGTTTCCTTAAATACCGCAAAACCTGCAAAATGTACAAATCATTACATGACCCCTGAAATTCTCTGTCTTTCTCTCTTCCAATATTTCTCTTTCTTTTTCTTATTCTCTCTTTCACATAAAAGAAACAGATAAATGAGTGAATCCTTTGCTCTCTGGAGGGACCCTCCCTCTCTGTGTTTCTCTTTTCCTGTATCCCTTCATCCTTCCCTTCCATCCACCTCGACCTTGTGGGGTCACCTGTCGTTGTCAGATGAAGCTTGGGAAGACTGTGTGTATATGTATGTATGTGTGTGTGTGTGTGTGTGTGTGTGTGTGTGTACCAGCTCCAGGCCTCTTATCTCTCTGGGCTGCTGCCGTTTTAAATTATTCATCCCTACTGCTCCCATACGCGCGCACACACGCATGCACATCTCCATCACTTGCATCCGCTCGCCCGATAGGCGGTCGCCCTGGCAACCTTATCAGAGATCGCAGATTTCAGCTCCAGAAATGAAATAAAAGGGGAAATTGGCTGTATTAGCATAAGAGGAGGCAGGCCTCAAGTCGAATACACACATCAGTCCCCCAAAATGTGCCCCCCCCACCTTCCCTCCATCATCCTCCTCCTTCTCCTCCCTCTCTCCCTCGCCCCTTATCTCCCCAGTCTGATCGCTTTCTCTCTGTTTCTCAATTTTTTTTTAATTCCATCTCCCCCGCCCCATTTCTCCTGCTTTGTTTCTCCATGTCTTATGTGAAGCATGAGGAGGAGAATGAAAAAGGAAATAAATGTGGTCTGGGTGACCTTTAACCCCTTCAAGATGAGTAAACAATACGCAGTAACCTAGGAGACAGCCGGGGGTTGTCAAGGGCGATCGCTTGACGGGTAGTTTGATTTCCTCTTTTCCTGCATTTTGCAGGGGTTTATTTTGGCAGGCTCGGGCAAGTCCATGGAGACTTGACCCTCTGTTTCCCACCAACCTCCAAGTGTGAGCTAACGTTAGTGCTTATCCTCTAAACGAGTATAAACACTAACCTCCGTTCAATGGTTTCCAGGCTCAAAAGATATTTATCCAAATGGATGGGTGGGTTTAAAGTCTCACATGATTTTGTACTCTTCTTTAACAGAAAGCTTTTCTTTAGTAGAAAGAAGGTTAAAGCAAGATGGATGGGTGTGTATTTGAGGGCTTTCGATCTGTATCAAGATCATGTCATGCTGCATCACATACACTCTTGCATGGTAGTTTCCATCTTAATGATGGTGAGTGGTGGAGAATGCAGGTGTGGGCTGGAGAAAGTTGGTGAATGCAAGTCTTTAGAATGGCACAGATGCTTTGCCACAGATTTTGTTTAGTTGAAAGAGTATAAAGCTTCTCCTCTTCTCCGTCCTTGTATGACAGAAACACTGCCATTTTCAGAATGAAATGCTTAGTCCTCTCCTCAGAACATGCTGAAGTTCCTGAAATCCAGTCTTTGTTATTTTAACCCAAACTTTATTTGGCATTTGGAACAATCGTCTGGATTGACCTTTCACATATCACCAATTATCCATTAGACACCACAGGGGATTAAATATTATATATACATTCGATATACAGGGAGAATGCTGAAATGAATGGGCTCTTAGAGCTAAGGCTCCCTGTCTTACAAAAATAAAGACATCAGTACAATTTTAAGTTTAACCAAGCACAGCAGTAACACCAATGCTCAGAAGAAAAACACACAGAAGCAATGTTAGGGCTGATTTCATTCAAGCCCAGACTGTAGATCAGGTGATTACACAGAGTGAAACACACAGGATCTTCATTTGATGAAGACCTTATCTTCATTCGGATTGGTCTTTTTTCTAGCTTATATTCTTATGCTTATATTCTTATGTCTAGCTTATGTTTAGTATCTGGAGGATGCATGGCCAAGGACAGCATTAAACACTAGTTTCCTCAATATCATTCTTATAATGACATCTATGAAATTGTATATAAGTGTATAATGCAGTACTCAAACCTCAGTCCAGTTGTCTGTCTTGCTAGCTAGTCATGACTTGCGATACCATAGAGCATCCTGTGTAATATTGGTGATTATTATATATGCTGATTATTATATATGAAGGTTTTTTGTTTTTTTTACCACCACTATCACAGGCTTTAGTTAAAACACTAAACTCAATATGATATCTCCAGGTCCAGATGCAGACAAAAATCTTGGGAGGTTGATATGGTAGGTTAGCTTAGGTGAGATTTATTGTGGCTATTTTTTCTTCATGGAAATGTATGCAGATTTAATTGAAAAATAGATTTGTTCCCTTTTTTTATGACCATTTCAGAACAAGGGATGGTGAAGATGATGATGATCAGGCAGTTATGGCTATTGATCTGTGTAATTATAAATATAAGTGAATAGCCTTATGATTATGCTTAGAAAAGAAGAATAATAATAATAATAATAATGCCAGTTATAATTTAATTTCATTTAATTATCATTATTGTCGTTGTTGTTGTTATTATTATGTTAATATCAAATCTATAATGAAAATAAATAATTGGTTTTTAAACATCAACCCAATTCATCACCACTCAGGTGGTCTTGGTATCTCTGATAGCAGGATCCGTCTACCTGCTACTTGCTCACATATCCACCAATCAAAAATGAATTTTCCCACCACAAACACATATCGGTATTCTCCATTGGCGAACGTGTACCAACGACTGCAGTGAATAAATCCATGATATTAAACGCTCATCCTCACAGGCTTTTATATGCTACCTATTCAGATTCAGCGTGGCTCTCTAGAGCTATGATGCTGTAACCGGAGGAGAGGCAGTGTGCCTGCGTGACATTTTAAAGCAGGCCATTCATCACAAGGTTATCTTGCATTTTCTAGCACAGCATTACAATTCAGCTGCACATTAACAATCTGCTAGAAGATTATCTTATTCTGAGCGAACCAGCATGCAGTTATTCATCACAGTTTAGGTACTTTTCTAACAGAGGCCCTAAACCTAACCCTAAACTTTACTATTAATGAAAAAAGATATTTTATGTAAATAATGTTTGTTCACACTGCAACCTAACAATAGGTACATCTTTGGTACATCGTGTTCTCAAAAGAAATCATAAAAATGCGGCAAATGGAGCCAGGAATAATGGGGGAAATGTTGTACAATATTATATGTATAACCTACTTAGGACAAAGTGAGAAAAAGTATTGACTCCCTTGTTGTTTTAACCCAGTAGACCTGCTCTGAATTCAGGTCTTGTCCACGGTGCAGTGAAACCTACATGTGTAATTTATATTCTACTACACACATGTTTGTCTATCAGGTAACTGAAAGAGATTTGGATTTTTCCTTATGATTTTTTTGTTGAATATTTCAATGCAATTATTGGCAGCTATACCCCAAGTGACTATATACAGTAAGTATGTATACAGTATTTCTGATTTGCTTTGCAAAATGATATAAATAATGACTGCATTAGGGAACTCGGTCGCTAAAACGGCTCTATTTGGCAGCATCAGGGTCGCTCCTTCGTTACATTGGTTGTGTTCTACAAGAGAGCACTCGTCTGTATTTAGCATGATAAATCAATCAGCATTTCAGACTAATTGTGTATGCTATAGGCACTTTTGAAATAAATGTGATGAAACACCAATGAACTGTGGGTAATCTATTTTAACTTTTTATGTATGTGTTGGTTGTCTTTTAACTTCTTGTGCACAGTGCTCTGATCTCTTGTGTTGAATGTTAGGATCTCCGAGCTTTTCAACTATCATAAACATTACTAAAGATTGAAAGGAACAATGGCGAATGAAGAAGTTGTAGCTCTTTTTGGGTTGCCATGTTTCTGTGTTACATCAGTTTAATTTCGGTGGAGATAACAAAAGTGGATGCGCATGACACATATGCAAACTCCTCCCCTTCCTTTGCGGTGGTGGGTCTTTGAGGTAAAATCGAATCAGCCTATCAGAACTTCTGGCCAAGTGATATACCCATGTTCCCTTATTAACTTATAATTGACTTATTAACATACAGGGGTTGGACAATGAAACTGAAACACCTGTCATTTTAGTGTGGGAGGTTTCATGGCTAAATTGGACCAG
>JAOVVG010000015.1:4018601-4040524 GCA_028566375.1 Leptodoras nelsoni
TTGACGCTGTATTGGCCGCAAAAGGAGGCCCTACACCATACTAATAAATTATTGTGGTCTAAAATGACAGGTGTTTCCGTTTCACTGTCTACCACCTGTATATAATAATTGTTGCCAAGCTTAACCTAATAAGAAACTTCTTGAATTAAGTAATACAACATAATAATATGGTTTTTAGAAAACTGAAGTATTTTGGACACATTTTTCACTTCTTAACAAACAACAATGAGTGAAGGAAAACTGCTAGAATATTGTACAGCTTTAAACTGTAACAAGGAAGTCCGAGTTATTGGGCTACAATCACGTTTTATTTTAACAAATCCTAAGGCAGAATCATAGTTACTCAGTTGTATTACAAAGCAAAGGTCAATAGCTGGTGGAGATTTGAATACAAGCCTTGGTGATACAAGAAGAAAAACAATGGCAAGGCTTAGAAATGTGTTTGTGGTTTGTCCATACAGAGTAGCTATTCAGTGAACCACAGCTGATGAGTAGCACAGAGATTGGCTAAGTGTTCTGACTGCTCTGAGTGTAGTTTGAAGAAGTTCTTGTTGTGACAAAGGAAATCATTTTATAGTTTATCAAAACAGTAAAGAATATCTCTGATTTCACCGATATACCTAGAAATGACTATTTTGTGATACACCATTACACTGCTAATGTGGTCATATTATCACTGGTTAAACTCTATCTATACTGTCTGTACTGCATTTACAGCTTATTTTTTTTCTATTGTTCAATCTGTTAATTTATCATTTCAGTTGTCAAGCACCGATCTACCTTCCTTTCCAATACTGTAATGGATGCAAAAGCTTGTCAATTCAGTAAAAATGAGCAACACACAAGAGAATTAGCCATAAAGAAATAAACCTTCGGCACAGAATATGCCAGCCCTAAAATAGCTAGCGGGATGTGTCCCAGTAGACAGAGAGAGCACCACAAAACAGGTCACAATGCTCCCTCCACTACCTATTTGAACTTAATTATCGAATGAATAATTAATGTTTGATTGTGCAGTTTCCCATGGCTGTCAACAGAGGATCGTTTATCATAAGATTATAATTCATTACTAATTGGTCTGGCATGAGGGCTTTTCATTAAAATAATTTGCTTATTTAAATGAGGAAATTTGGTAAGCTGGAAAGTTTACAAAAAAAAAAAATCACACAAGGTCGTATCAAATTAAATATGCTTGCTTAAATAATTCAGTAGCAATACACAGCTCAGTACTTAATTAAATTAGCTGAAACAGATTAATAGGTACAAGAATATCTAATCGATCAAATGGCCACACAATGTGACCTCTTGTTCACGTTTTACAAGTGAAACAACCTTTCCTATTCCCAGCACATATAATATATACAAAGTTGAGAAGGTGTAGATACAAAATACAATATTACTTGCTTCTCGCAATCATAATGTGAAACATTAACTGTTAAAGACAATAATCAACTTTCTCCAAGCTATAGGCAAATGATTATGAAATAAATAGTAGGCGTATCCTAAATCCTTGTGTTTGAAAGAAAAGGTTTTTAAGTTTTCCTGTGAAAAAGTAATAGAAAAACAAGAATGGCTAAACAAATCTGTAATATACCCTCTTTGCGAACACCCAGTAATTCCTATACATAGCTGTGTTATTCAAAATCATTCATTAATTTTAGCCACAAAAAATAAATTTGAAATGATGAAAAGCAAGAAAAGGAGCTTTTTAACTATATTTTGTTGTTGTTGTTTTTTACTCTTTCTCATATAAAGCCAAAAACTGTTTTCCGCTTCTTGTTTGCATATAAATGAATATATTTTTATGCCTCCAAAACTAAATGGTTGAGGCACTTTGTATTTGAGTTGTTCTTCTGTCACTGGCTGGACAAAAGAAGAAGTGAGATTTGTAATTAGTATTCTAAGGGTATAAATAAAACTTTACAGAGAAAAAAGTTTTTAGTATTATAGTATTAATAACAAGTACAACTACTAAGTGTTTTCCACCCTAATAGTTAAAATGTTCTTGATGGTGATTAGTGGATGATTTTGGGACAGAATCTCTTAAAGCAGCTGAGATTGTAGCAGCTCGGTTGTGCTTTCCTCACCATGCCCCTAGTGTGAACTGACCATGTGAACACTGAGGTATTTTAAAGCTGTTGACCCTCTCTGTTGCAGCTCCATTTATGCTGAAAGGAGAAAGTATTCTTACCTGTATTCTCCAGCCTGAGGTTAGGTCTTTAGTCTTGTCAGTGTTCAGGGAGAGGATGTTTTCCCAGTAGCATAATGACAGGGTTCTGACCCCCTCTTTGTCAGACACTGGCAGACTTTTTTCCAAGTAGGTCAGTATTACAAAGCATAGAATGTAGTCAATCAGATTGAGTAAAAATACTCTGGGTGGCTATTGGTCACCTTTAAGGTGATCAGTCACAATAACTTGTGCAAGATGCCTCCACAGCATAACACAGCTATCTGTTGATTGGACCCTTATCCAAACCCTGGATAAAAGTGCATGCCAATTGAATAACACAATATGGCTGTCGAATTTAAACCTCCTGTTGTCATTGTGAGGTTGCATGACTCAATTTTAGCCCATCTTATACAGCTGTACAGATGGTCTTAGATTTGTTTCAAAGATATTCTGGTATAAAGTTAATCACTGTCTCAATGAATGCAGGTTTTCCAGGTCCTGTGGCTGAAAAACAAGCCTAATTCCACACCCCTCCATCACTGTGCTGTACATATGGTGTTTGTCATGATATGCTGTGCTTGGTTTTCAAAAAACGTGGTGCTGTTCATGAGGACCAAACAGTTCCCTCTTGTTCTCATCAGTCAAAAGGTTATTGTTCCAGAAATTGTGGTTTGTTTAGACGCAATTTTGCGATCTCAACTAATGCTGTTATATTCTTTTTGCAAGACATGGCATATTCCTTTTTCTTTTTCCTTCCCTGAAAGGCATATTTGGCAACTGTCTTGAAGGCTGACCATTTGTAAATAATATTTTATACTGGAATGTCGAATGTTGATTTTCAAATTATTTGGAGATGGCCTTATAACCATTTCAAGATTGAGGAGCAGCAAGAGTTGCTTCTATGAGATCATGGCTGATGTCCTTTCTTCTTGAGTAATGTAAACATACACCTGAATGCTACAGAACACCAAACTACTGCAAGGTCTACTTTTATATATGTACTCAAACATCTTGGTGATTAACTACTCTTATGCACAACTGGCTGCTAATTACTCAATTATTGTGAAAGTAGGAAAGGTGTTCTTCATTTTTTCCAACCTATTTTCAGATTGTTGGATTATTTTTAGGTGAAAAAAAATACTATATATACACATAGATATCTGCTGTGTTCTTTGTTGTCACCTGAGGCTATTTCTTTGTTTACAGAAGTTGGTGTTGACCACCAAATTGTTATTTAGATGATAAATACAAACATAGAACTGAAAGAAAGTATTTTCCTATTCCCATGACTGTATAATACAAACTGTTAATCTCAGCTGGAGCTTTGCCCCCATTTTTAGCAACACGTCCATGGATTTCTGGTACAGGGTAGGAATTATAGGTTTTGAATCAGGAAATTCAGGAAGCTCCGAGGCTAGTTAATATCTCTAGAATGCCACCTACTGAGGGAACTGCCTTGTGATTGGAACACAAAGATAGCCTGAACTCAACAATACTGAATATATTACTACAAATATATGCAATAACAGCCTACCCATGTACACATGAACACCCAGAGCAGGAATGTTTGTCAGCGATGGTGAGATATCAGCTGCAGACAACCCTGCTGTCAGTTTGTATGTGTGTGTCTAAGATTACTGTTTCAATACCATATATTGGGATCTATAGACAAGTTTATGACTCATTTTAACTTTAAGTGCTTTCCATTAGTCTGATTCAGTAGAGATGCTTGGGGCAGTGAGAATGTGTCTCAATAAAACAAAATAAAATGAGGTCATGACGCTTTCTGCTCTAATGCACAGTTTGACTTGACTGGAGGAATCCATCTGAACAGGCCATGAGTTATTATGGACCAAATCAGTACATTTGGTATGTACGTGTATTTGGTGTGAAGGACCGTGTGTGTGTGTGTGTATTGCAGATTTATCCACACTCAAACTGAATTAGATCGCTGGAGGATGCTCAGGGCTAAATGTAGATTTGGTTATGTTGCCTCTTAAGATACATTTTGGCTTTGCTATTGAAATGCAAGATGTGAAATTTTAGCACAAAAATGAAAAAGAAAATGTAAGAGAGAAAGGTTCCCAATGGATATAGAAATGGAGACAAAGGGTGCATAAATGAACAGAGAGATAAAGCAATGGAGAGGAAGAAAATAGAGAGCAAAGGGAAGCATGTCAGAAAAAGATCAAGAAAATAGGATGGTGAGATAGACAAAAAAGCACTGAGGACTGAGAATGGAATAGAGAGAATGGCAGAAAGAAAGAGAAAAAGAGAGTCTGCATGTTGTTTACTGCAACTAAGTTGATCTTTGTATTGAGTATGTATGACTAGATTCAGGATGAAAATGAATCATTTCTATTTTGCTAATAGATGTATAATTTGCTAATTATAGTGTTCCATACCTTTTTGCTGTCCTCTGTCCTTCACTTGCTCACCATCCTTTAGGCAACTCCGCTGCAATATACAGGTAGTGCATTCTTGATAGATCTGCAAATCAAAAAAATGGACCACATCTCTAAATGGGCTTTGTGGAAGAGAGGAGCCCTTGAATGGCATCAATAAAAGCTGAGAGCGAGAGTGCAAGGAATGGTAGCTTTTTCATTTTCTACTAAAATGCAGTCAAGGAAACATTCTGCTTATACACCACTGAAGAGTATTTCAAGGTTTTAAAGATTTGAAAAAAAAATGGTAATAGTTTGAGGAAGATCATAAAATACCATGCAAACCTTCTAACCTGTATGGTATACCAGAGATGCATTCAGCATTTCAAATGTAGGTGCTATACCGAAACGCTTCTGGTGTTGACCTGAATATACTAAATTTTGAAGTGCATAATACCTAGGCTTTGGAGGGCAGATATGAGATCTGCCAACAGGCTTTTGACAACAGACTTTTTAAGTCCTCCATTCCTGCAATCTTTTATCATAGCAATACAAGTTGAATATTTTTATTGAGCCATTCATATGAAACTTCAGAAGCTGCAAATCTAACATGACTGTAATGTCGGCATCCTTTCAGCAAGTATTTACAGCCACTAATGGAAAGTGACATTGCTGCAAAATTGGGACATATGGAATTTCAACTATAACATTATCTTCTTTTCAGAATAATCTCAATAATGTGATACAATGATATTTTCTGCTTTCTTCCTAATCACAATCACTGCACCATACAAATGCCCCAAATCCATATGTTATTGCTGGACTCATAATGGAAGGATTTGTTGTGTTAAAGGAAAACATCAAATAAAATGTGCCAATATCCAAAAACCTTGTATGGAAGGAGATGAAGACATGTTTATTAACACACCTGATGTAGCCAGAAAAAAAGGTCTAGTCACTCATTAGTATTTCCAGACAAGAACATCTTCTGAATTTATAAAGTAATTTTTAGACATTCTCTGAAATTGAGTTATTTCAGTAGAAAAATAAGTAATATTAAAGATATGTAATATGTAATATAATATGTAATATAATATATTAATATGTAATATAAATTACAGTATTTTGGGGTATATCTCTACTAGCTTTGCACATCTACAGGCTGAAATTTTTGCCTATTCTTCTTTGCAAAAAAGCTCAAGCTCAGTCAGATTGGATGGAGTGTGTCTGTGAAGAGAAATTTTCAAACCAGAGATTCTCAATGGGATTTAGGTCTGGACTTTGACTGGGCCATTCTAACACATGAATATGCTTTGATCTAAACCATTCCATTGTAGCTCTGGCTGTATGTTTAGGGTCGTTGCCCTGCTGAAAGGTGAACCTTCACCCCAGTCTCAAGTCTTTTGCAGCTCCACCCATCTTCCCATCAACTCTGACCAGCTCCCCTGCTGAAGAAACGCATCCACCACCATGTTTCATTATGGGATGGTATGTTCAGTGTGAGGTGCGGTGTTAGTTTTCTGCCACACACACAGCATTTTTACATTTAGGCCAAAAAGGACCAGAGCACTTTCTTTCACCTCCTGCTGTTTGCTGTGTTTTTTCCCTACATCCCTAATTAGTGCTCTCCTTACCTCGGCTGTCATATGTGGTGGACGTCCACGTCTTGGTTGGTTTGCAGTTGTGTCATACTCCATTTTTGGCTGATGGACTCAACAGTGCTCCGTGAGATGTTCATAGATTGGAATACTTTTTTATAACCTAACACTGCTTTACACTTCACCACAACTTCATTCCTAACCTATCAGGTGTGTTCCTTAGTTTTCATGATGCTGTTTGTTCACTAATAACTAGTTATACTGAGAATAAATTACGCACAGGTGGACTCTATTTACTAATTAGGTGACATCTAAAGGCATTTGGTCACACTGGGTTTTATTTAGGGGTATCAGAGTACAGGGGTCTGAATTCAAAAGCACACCACACTTTTCAGATTTTTATTTATGAAAACTTTTAAAAGCTATGCATCATTTTCTTTTGACTTCACAATTACTTGCTACTTTGTGTTGATCTATCACATACAGCCCCAATAAAATACATTGAAGTTTGTGATGTTATGTGAAAAAATGTGGATAAGTTCAAGGGTATGAATACTTTTGCAAGGCACTGTATACATGATGCCTCACTAATGTGCTAATTATAGAATCACATTGGCTAGTGTAACCTGCTTTATTGATGCCCCCCTGTGCTTTGGTTCCTGTCAGATGACACTGAACATGATGAAATGAGTTAGGGGGTTATTACTTGCACTCTGGTGTAATGATCACATTTGCACTCAGAAGTTAAAAGCTAAACATAATCACAGTAAACATGTAGCTTTCCACCAAAGCACATATACCCTTTGAAATGTTTCCACGAAAAATAAAATCATCTGAAAGCCAAACAATAGAAGGGTTTTCAGTGCAAACCATAGTGGGTGTGTCATAATTTACAGGTTGGGAGTGATAAACCATTGAAAAGAGAGAGTACAGTGGACTGCCAAGGAACCATTTCCTTATTTTCTCCCATGCTTTGTTACATATATTACATACACTATATTGTCAAAAGTATTCACTCACCCATTCAAATAATTGAAGTCAGGTTTTCTAATCACTTTCATGGCCACAGGTGTATAAAATCAAGCACCTATGCATGCAGCCTGCTTCTACACACATTTGTGAAAGAATGGGTCGCTCTCAGGAGCTCAGTAAATTTCAGTGTGGTATCGTGATAGGATGTAACCTGTGCAGTAAGTCCAGTTGTGATTTTTCCTTGCTACTAAATATTCCATAGACCACTATCAGTATTATTATATCAAAGTGGAAGTGATTGGGAAGTGGTAGGCCACGTAAAATGACAGAGCAGGTCAGTGGATGCTGAGGTTCATAGTGCGCAGAGGTCACCAACTTTCTGCAGAGTCAATCGCTACAGACTTCAAGACTTCATGTGGCCTTTAGATTAGCTTAAGAATAGTGCATAGAAAGCTTCATGGAATGGGTTTCCATGGCCGAGCAGCTGCATCCAAGCCTTACATCACCAAGCACAATGCAAAGCTTCAGGTGTAGTGGTGTAAAGCACGCTGCCACTGGACTCTAGAGCAGTGGAGCCGAGTTCTCTAGAGTAATGAATCATGAATCACGCTTCTCCATCTGGCAATCTGATGGATGAATCTGAGTTTGGCGATTGCCAGGAAAACGGTACTTGTCTGACTGCATTGCGCCGAGTGTAAAGTGTAAAGCAGGGGATTATGGTGTGGGGTTTTATTTTTCAGGAGTTGGGCTCGGCCCCTTAGTTCCAGTGAAAGGAACTCTTAATGCTTCAGGATACCAAGAGATTTTGGACAATTTCATGCTCCCAACTTTGTGGGAACAGTTTGGGGATGGCTTCTTGCTAGTCCAACATGACTGCACACCAGTGCACAAAGCAAGGCCCATAAAGTCATGTATGAGTGAGTTTGGTCTGGAAGAACTTAACTGGCTGGCACAGAGTCCCGACCTCAACCTGAGAGAAAACCATTGGGATGAATTAGAGCTGAGACTGTGAGCCAGGCATTCTCATCCAACATCAGTGTTAATAAAACTTTTGTTAAAAAATCACAGTCAGGGCTACATTCACCATCTCAATTTATTAGCCACACCTGTATTCCTGCATATTCATGCAGTTACCTAATTAGCCAATCATGTGGCAGCAGTGAAATGCAAAAATCAGGGAGATACAGCTTCAGTTAATATTCACAACAAACACCATAATGGGGGGAAAATGTCATCTTAGTGATTTTAATCATGGCATGGTTAAAGGGAGGGTTTGAGTATTTAAGAAATAATTTGTAGCTGTAATTTATTTTTGGATGGAGTAAAAGAAGAAATAAACACTCTAATTCAATTAATTGAGGATGGTGCAGTTATAGATGACTACATGCTTTTCAACATCGAAAAACCTTTAGAAAACATGGGCCAGGTCCTCACAGTCAGTGGCAAAGATTTCCCTGAAATTCCTCAGTTTTAAATAACCTGATAATCTGAATGTGTGAACAGTAATTTAATGGTAATGCATACATCTTAACAGCATATTTTTGGTAGCATTAATTAATATTAACTTGACAGTATTGTGTATACACACCAGATTGTATCCACAGACAGCCAGTCTTTCCTCTGGGATTCTATTGCACGAAATTCACGTATGCAGCAGTTGTTTGGTATCCTAAGAGCATTATTACTCTATCAAATTCCCTCTTTGTCATTCTGCATCTTGAAATGATGTGCAATTAATTTTACCTAAACTTGTCAAGTGAATTAACCACATAGCTTCCACCTCAATTGGAAGAAAAAGAAATATTTCCCCTTTCTGTCTGCACATGTGAGAGTGAGTTTTAATGACCAAGCCAGGTACTAATTCACCAGTGGCAGGCATTTGTTGTTGAAGGTTTAGATCTTAGCACCTTGTGACAGTGCTGCTCATTGATGATGGTACAACAGCATCAACACACTTTGTAAATGGTCCATTGTCAGGTCTTTGTTTTCTGACACGTATCTCGCTCATCAATTACTGGAACAGTCACCTGCAAGACACAGGGATCGATGCTGATTATCACACAGAGTAAAAAAGAAAGGCAAATAGGTGACAGATAGAGAGAAATCAAGTTAGAGAAAGGTGGGAAGGAACAACAAAATTAAATGACAGAGAAATAAACTTGGTTATATGAGGATTTTAAAGAAAAAAAAAATCGAGTGACATAGATCTAATGAAGTGTTTTGGAAAATACACACACACACACACAGATACACACACACACACGGGTCAGACCTCAGACTTTTCCCATATCTGTTCAAGATCACCAGCATATGGAACAGTAATCAGAAACCACTGGACTGAAATAATCACAATCTCTGCATTCCTTTTCTAATCTCTCCTTCTCCTTCTGCCTCCATGCTTCACTAATTAAAATCCATTAAGGATGACATTAGTGTCCAGGAGCTTCCTCCTACATCAGTGCAGGTAAAAATAACCCAATTAAGCTGCATGTCAGTCACGCATGATGGGAAAGGACCGATTGTATGATTAGAAGAGTTAGTCTTGCTCACTCAGGTGTGACACAATATCATCTTAAAATTTGACTGGCGCTCACTGTTCATGAAACTGGATGAAACGAGCCTGTAAAAATAAAGAGCTCAACGCTATAATAATGTGAGTATAGAGAGAAAATGTATACTAGACTAGATCGTGTATGATATATTTATAATTTTAAACCTATATACACTATATTGCCAAATGTATTCACTCACCCATCCAAATCATTGAATTCAGGTGTTCCAATCACTTCATTGGCTACAGGTGTATAAAATCAAGCACCTAGGCATGCAGACTGCTTCTACAAACATTGGTGAAAGAATGGGTCACTCTCAGGAGCTCAGTGAATTCCAGCGTGGTACCATGATAGGATGCCACCTGTGCAACCAGCTGCAACTAAGCCTTACATCAACAAGGCCAATGCAAAATGTCGGATGCAGTGTTGTAAAGCACGCCACCACTGGACTCTAGAGCTGTGTAGACGTGTTCTCTGGACTGATGAATCACAATTCTCCATCTGGCAATCTGATGGACGATTTTGGGTTTGGCAGTTGCCAGGAGAACGGTACTTTTCTTACTGCATTCGGCCAAGTGTAAAGTTTGGTGGAGGGAGCATTATAGTGTGGGCTCGGCCCTTTTGTTCCAGTGAAAGGAACTCTTAATGCTTCAGCATACCAAATGATTTTGGACAATTTCATGCTCCCAAGTTTGACTGCGCACCTATGCAGAAAGCAATGTCCATAATGACATGGATAAGTGAGTTTGCTGTGAAAGAACTGACTGGCCTGCACAGAGTCCTGACGTCAACCTGACAGAACACCTTTGGAATAAATTAGAACAAAGACTGTGAGACATATGAACTTGAGTAACATCCCATTCTTAAGCCATAGGGTTTAATATGATGTCATTGCACCCTTTGCAGCTCTAACAGCTTCAACTCTTCTGAGAAGGATTTCCACAAGAAGTGCATTTGTGAGGTCAGGCACTGAGGTTGAGAAGGCCTGACTCGCAGTCTCTGCTCTAATTCAGCCAGACTCAAAAAAAGCAAATCCATACTCATCCATCAGATTGGCAGACAGAGAAGCGTGATTCATCACTTCAGAGAACACTTCTCCACTGCTCTAGAGTCCAGTGGCAGTGTGCTTTACAACACTGCATCTGACACTTTGTATTAAGCTTGGTGATATAAGGCTTGGGTCCAGCTGCTCGGCCATGGAAACCCATTCCATGAAGCTCTCTACGCACTGTTCTTGAGCTAATCTGAAGGCCACATGAAGTTTGGAGGTCTGGTGAGATTGACCTCTGCGCACTCAGCATCCACTGACCCCGCTCTGTCATTTTACGTGGTCTACCACTTTGTGGGTGAGTTGCTGTTGTTCCCAATCACTTATTGTTGTTATAATACAATATTATTATTGTTATAATACACTGACAGTTGACCATGGAATGTTTAGTAGTGAGGACATTTGACGACTGTCTGTAGCACAGGTGGCATCCTTGATCCTTGACTGATTGTTGCACAGGTGGCATCCTATCACGGTACCACACTGGAATTCACTGAGCGAACCATCCTTTCAGAAATGTTTGTATAAGCAGTCTGCTTGCCCAGGTGCTTGACTTTTTTTTTTTTTTGACTCATACATGTTTGGTCATGTAAGTGATTGAAACACCTGAATTCAATTTATTTGGATGGGTGAACAAATACTTTTGGCAATATAGTGTGTTCTGTTCAAAAGGCACCCTATTGTTTTTAGGTACAACTTTTGTTATTGATTTTTTTCTTCTGGAGACTTTTCACACTCACACTTCTCACGTGGCATTTCTGGGTGTTGTTGATATATGGCTTTTGCTTTGAGTTATGTTGAGTTTTAACTTGCACTTGTAGATGGAGCGACAAACTGTGTTCACTGACAATGGTTTTCTGAAGTGTTCCTGAGCCCATGTGATAATATCTATTATAGATTGATGTTGGTGTTTAATGCATTACCACCTGAGGGATTGAATGCCACGGGCTTTTGGCCTTGCCGGTTACTTGCAAAGATTTCTCCAGATTCTCTGAATCTTTTGTTGATATTGTGGACTGTAGATGATCAAATCCCTATTTCCCCCATTGGGAAATATTGTTTTTAAACTGTTGGACTATTTGCTCAAGCAGTTGTTCACAAAGTGGTGAACCTTGCCCCATCCTTGCTTGTGAATGACTGAGCCTTTCAGGGACGCTCCCTTTATACCCAATCATGACACTTACCTGTTTCCAATTAACCTGTTCACCCGTGGAATGTTCCAAGCAGGTGTTTTTTGAGCATTCCTCAACTTTTTTTTTGTCTTTTTTTGCCCCTGTCCCAACTGTTTTGGAACGTGTTGCAGGCGTCAAATTCAAAATGAGTGAATATTTGCAAAAAAACAAAAACATTCATCTGTTTGAACATTACATATCTTGTCTTTGTAATGTATTCAATTGAATATGTGTTGAAAAGTATTTGCAAATCATCGTATTCTGTTTTTATTTCCCATTTTATTTTTATTTTATGTCCCAACTTCATTGGAATTGGGGTTGTATATATCTGCACTTGACTCCAACCTGTGTGGGATCATTACAGCAATAAACAGCAGCCATCATTATGTGTTTTGCCTGAAAAGTGGTCTTTTATGTAATTTGTTGCTTTTCTTACTGACATGCAAACATTTTTGTGTGACATTTAATTTTTTGTTGGAAAAGTAACAAAACAGTTAATACATAAGAGAACAGTTATAAATGCTTCCAGATGGTCAAGAAAATGCAGCCTTAATTGTTGCAAACAGCAAAATTTTACATAAAATGTATATGTAAACTCAGATTAAGGAATTTTTTGTTTTACTTTCTTAGCAACATACCTTGGAACAGTAAATTGCAAAAACACTTGCAATGCACATTCAATAACTGTGACACATGTAGCGGGTTATTGCTAGCTAGGATCTAGGACCTGGAGTCATCCAATAATGAAGCCTGAATATATTTCAGCTTCAATGCTTGAACCAAATGACTAAGTTATTAAGAGTTAAAAATTTGGGCAGGATCACAAACACTGTTCTCAGTACTTGTTGTATTTAAATGTTTCTTCAATACTGGAATAACCCTTCTCTCACAACCTGTCTATGATGGATTTGGTTATGAACTGAGGATTTAATCAGGTGTCTTAACAATTAAAAATATACATTGTTGAATTTACAATCCTGACAAAAGTAATTGTTTATTAAACATATACAAGTTTGGGGTTTGTGTTTTTCCCAGAACAGCTCTTATGCAAAACATTAAATTGTAGTTACATTCATTAAGTGTTAACATGCATAATAAAGTTCTAAGTAATTTATTGACAGGTGGAAAAGGGCTTCTAAGTTATTAACCTTCCCAGACTGTGCACCCTACTGGGCTGGGTACTGTCAACCAACTGGTGTGTGTTCATGAGTGTGTGAATGACCGATTACATGCCAATGTGACTATGCATCGTGCCCCTGTTAAATGTCACCTCCTGTATTAGCATTTAGCTGCACTAGCGGGTTGTCAATCCCATTTTATCTTACCCGTCCTCCTTCCCTCCCCGCACTTTTTATCCCTGACCCTGAGATAAGCTGCAGAGAATGAGTGCTTTATCACAGGCCAGCCTCTTCAGCTGATATGTAATTACTCATCTTTAGCCAAACACACGCCACACACACTAATTACTGCCACCAGCGGCCCCATGTCACTCAACTGCTCTGCTGATATTAGAAGGAGATTTACTGCCTTTGAGAGGCCAAACCACTTCTTATGATCTCTGTCTTGAGTTAAGTTGATGGGTAAGCAGTGGGCCTTGTCTTAATGTATTAATGTATTTTAGTTATTATTTAATAGTTTTAGTTATAGTTTTAGTTATAGTTAATAGTTTAATTGAATAACTTATTATTCAGATGTAACAGTAATAAAACTCAGATAATACTGACCCAACATTCTCCATCAAACATCAACAAAGGTCACAATTAAACAACAACATTTATACTGCAACTCTACAATTCCCATCAAACACCACCAATATCTATCAAATACCACCATTTCATATGCCCTATCAAGCAACATTCACCATTAACAATCAACACTGACCATTAATCATCAAAATTTCTTCAACAATCATGCAACAAAAGCCATTAAAAACAACTTTATCAAACACTTTTGAAAACCAAATATGGTACTTTATCAAGATTCTTGATCAAACACCTACACATATCAAAAGAAACCAACATTGTCCATCAAAACCAAATTATAAATCTTGTCTTTTAACTTGTTTTATTTTATGCACAACACACCACACATAGGGGATATATAGAAAAAGAACAAAGAAATGGTGTATGAGAAGTACAGTGAAGGCTGAAAGGGCTTGCACAAGGCACTTTCCCAAATAGTAACAATTTATATTTAGAGAACTAATTTGAGCAGGCAAAGAGGTGTTAAATATACAACCAAAACAAGTGCACTATCACATACAAGGAAAAAAACAGTTTGGACAAGATTAATTGGGACAGATGTTTTGACAGGGTATTGTGAGAGTAAATGGGCTTTGGATAATTGTTTTGAAGGTAATCAAACTGTTACAGGTTCTCAGGCTGTGTGGCAGTTACTGATATAAAGTCTTCTGTATGAAATTGTGAACCAGATTGGTATGAAGTTCTGAAGAAAGTAGGATATATGTTGCTGGGGGATAATGTGGAATGGTAATGAACTTCATTCAAACTTTATTTTACCAGGAAATATCCCATTGAGATTCCATTTTTCAGGGCAGTCCTGGCCAAAAGGCAGCAAACACATAACTCATAACTTGGGTGATATATTGAAAAAGGTTCTGAAAACAGATCAGGTTTTGCTTAAATAAATACAGGGCCTGTAGGGCTTACACATGGGGATCTCAAAGTTAGACTGGGATCTCAGATAAACAGCAGTACACTTTTCAGTGGCATTCTAGCCTTCGCAATGCCCAGACATTTGTTTGCGTGAAACCCTGCTGAAATGCCTCGTCACTGGAACAATACAAGCAAATTTGGATTAATGGCAATATGCAATCAAATTCTGCATGACAATCATTAAAAGTCCATCAGAAACTCTTGAAATGTTGAAGAAAGGTTATAAGCTACCCTATCATCACACGATTGATTAACAAGAAACCCCAATTTCCTGAACAGAGTGACCACAGGAAATGAATCACGGGTGTTCAAGTAGAATCCTGAGACAAAAGACAGACTGCTGAATGGTACATGACATCACCTCGCTCAAAGAAAGCTCATGAGTCATTGTTTATCATTCTTTAATTTTCAAGGGTTTGTCCATAAAGAATTCAAACCAGAAGGCCAAGATTAAAACAACGTTTGAAAGGCCATTGCTTCGACACAATAATGAACATGCATAGAGCCGCAACCGAGACTCTGAACACCCTCGCAGTTGACAATTTCAGGCATTGGAAATGTTGTGTGCATTCACAAGGATCATATTTTGATAATATTGAATTGTAATTCTCATATTCTAATTGTAATTCTCATAAAACATTCTCATTACTTTCTGAACAGATCTCGTACATACATAAATTAATTTTGTCATGGCTCCCAAGTGGCGCAACAGCAACGCGTTCTCCCTATCATCCGGAGATCGCTAGTCCGAATCCGGGTGATGCTATAGCTGCCTGTACCCGGGAGCTCAGAGAGCAAGATTGGCTGTGCTCTCGGGGTGGGAGGGGCAGCATACATTCTACCCCCATGTCAATCAGCGCGACACTGTCCAGTCATGGGCGTCTGTGAGCTCATGCATACAAGAGGTGGGCGGGAGCGCTTTCCTCCGAGTGCGTTACACCGCTCCCAAAGGTTGCATGAGCAGCAGTTCGAAAAGATGCGGCGGCTTGCGTCACGTGTTTCGGAGGAAGCATGTGATGGCTTTGCCCTCCCTGACTGGCAGCTCGTTGTGTGACATGGGGAGAAGGATTAATCATGTCCAAACTGTATGCTTGTATGTGCACTTGTTTTGTTTGTATATTTAACACCACCTAACTTTGCCTGCTCAAATTAGTTAATTTTCTCTAAATATGAATTGATACTATTTGGCCATTCTGGCAATTTGCTTTTGAAAAATATGTAAGCCAGTAAGATTACCTGAAAGTGTGACACTGCAGCACAATGGATATGGATATAATGTTGTATAATGAAGGCTGAGAAATACAAGCTTAGATAATATAAATTTGATTAAACTGATTAACTATTTTTCATTAGTTACCTTGTTAAAACAGCAACTGGGATGGAAAATGACTTCTTGGTAATACTATTCCTGTTAAGGTTGTTCATAGTTCTACATGTGTTTTTCATATCATTGTGGTCTTTCAGAACTTTATGTAGATAATATTGCTTTTTCTCATTCCTAAATCTATTCTGCAGCTTCTGCAGTGAAAGGTTGTGCAAATGTTCTGCATCAGTGGGGAGGGGTTTGTCGAGCGATCTTTACGGCTCTGGTGAGCCAGGGTTTATTTGCAGGAAACTGGAAATCAACTGAAAATAATCAACTGGAAATAAGCTGACTGCTTGGTTAATAGTTTTGCTGAAAGTAGAGCATGTTTATTGTGCATTGGGTTCTGTAAGAACATGATTGTATGAGTAAGTTGAGATATAGTTAATTAACTTGATGATAAAAGTTCCTTTCTGTATATGTTTTTCATGTACTTTGTAGGTGAGCATCAAGATAATAAGAAATATTCAGAGATGAGCAGAGTCTGTAAATTGGTCCTAACCACTGTAAAGTTTGCAATTTTATTATCAATTTGTGTAGCACAGTTAGCTCTTATTCTTGTTGGTTGATTTCTCAGCAGAAGAAAGATGCTCTTAGCTGATTAATGAAATAGGATGGCAGCTTGTATACAAGATATTTGAAGTCAGCCATCAAGGAAATTCATTTTGTTTTCTTCTGTGATTTTGTTAGGGTCTTCAGAATACCATCAGTAAGCATTTGATTGCTTGCCCTAGGGGGTTTATGGACACAGGCAATAATTACAGTATGTTGTTCTCATAAAGCTGAATTGGGACAACAGATAAATAAACTGTCTATTTTCACTTCAGTGTGAGTGAACATGTATGAAGGGGCACAACATTCTAATGATCCACACCAAGCCAACATTTGATTTTGTTGGAGAACATTGCATCAGTGTGAAATTAAATTGTCTCTGCTGGCTCAGTTGAGTTGTTTCCTTCCTCATTAACCACCAGCTATGAAGCATTAAGGTTTCAATATTGAGTTTACTCGTGTGAGCTTTTTATACAGCATTAATTTAGAATGAATCAGTCTAAGCAATTAAAGCATGTTGAATTGTTTGTAGTGAGACTTGTTTGTGAACTTATTTATCCTCATGAAGGACAGTTTTATTCTCTGAAGTATTTAGGGTCTTAGTCAGTTAGGCAAACAGTAGACGATTTGCATCAGCCACAAAAACGATGTGTCAACAGAGATGTTGAGTTTGTGAGTGCTGTGCCATCTAGCAGACGATAGTTTTGCTGGTATTAGACTGTGGAGTGCTATGGTGGTGAGAGGTAAAGATGGCTGAAGTGGAATTACTCTATGATTCTAAGCTGCTTAAACATGTCATCTATGCTCTTTTCTGCCTCAGGGAGATCCAGAGCGGCTGGTACAAAAGCTGTTGAATCTCCATTACCATTCAAATCTAATTACACCACCTAATAATACAACAAACCTGCCTGTGTCTTAAATAATTAGATCATGTGTTTATAACAGCCTAATTATATATGAGAGGGGGGTGTATGGTATTGAGTCCCTATGAGAATCTGTTGATCACAGATGCAGCTGTGAAACAATTTAGCAACAACTGGTCAATTACAAGTGTGCTATGACAACACTTTGTGTTCAATAATGTATGACTGAATGCCTAGTCAGATGTCAAGACAAAACATAAAAGGCTAATGTCACACACCCCTATTTAATAATGATTCATCACTGAGTTTTCTAAGTATGTGTTTATGTTCATTGTAATCTTATAATACAAAACACTAGATATAATATAGGACTATATTCAAGATATTTTCATTGGTAAGATGCAGGATTTTGCACAATCCTGTGTAAACTAGAGTCTGGTGTGTGTGAAAATCCCAGGAGAACAGCAGTTTCTGAAATCCTCTAACCATCCCATCTGTCACCAACCCCCATGCCACAGCGTAAGTTACTTAGATCATTTTTTTCCTTATTATGGTGTTTCATATGAACATTACTATGTTTTGGTGTCTGTCAACACAGTGGCAAGAGATACATTTACCATGGCTACTGAAATGTCCTGGTGAATTCAAACTCAAAGCATGTCAAAGTCTAGTTCAGTGAAATGAGGGCACAATAGATACATAGTGAAAAAAAATAGTTTCTTTCTCTGAAAATGTGTGTGGATTTCTCCTGTTGTTGACTATTGCTTTTTTAAAAGTTGTTAATTAAGCATTTTACCAACTGGTATCTGGTGGCTTAATCTATTTACAGGTGATAATTATGCTAATGAGAGTCATTGGTATTGCATGACTAAAACATAATTATATGAATAAACTAATGTAGTAGATGAATATCCACTGTAATATCCACTTTTTTTTTGTAAAAACAGAAAATTATTTTAGTATTAGGTTCATTTATGTAATATCGTAAGTTGTTTCAAAGACAAACCTTTAAAGTTTCTTAAGCATAATTAAAAATGTACATATCACCTACAAATGTACATATCCACATCAACGATACTTATGTGTAGGTCACCCACACTGTGGGCACTAATGCACCCCCATCTGTTATTCCCAAAAACAAGCATGTACTCGTGGGTAGAAACATGTACTCATCTGGACACAGAACATATTTCCACTGTCTTTTGGTCCATCTCATATGACCTTGGCACCAAAAAACCCACTGGCATTTCTGTGCAAAATAAATATATGACTTTCTATTTGTATAACCCAGTTTCAGATGGCATTGCTTGCACAGTCACCAGACTGTGGTAAGTGACAATGATTTTCCAAAGTACTCCTGAGTCCAGGTGGTTATGTCCATCATATTATGAACCGAAGCATTGTCTTTGAACTATAGAAGTTAGACAATGAAACTGAAACACCTGTCATTTTAGTGTGGGAGGTTTCAAAATATCCATAAATATGAGTTGGCAGTGTACATGCTAAATGTGTTATATGGTGTGCAAAAAGGTTGGTTGAGCAAATTATGCTGCTTTTATAGAGCCTATAGACTTGAGGAAATTGACATTTTTTGCCGATTTCTGTGCCCCGGATACTCCAGTAGCACCTACCAGATGAAACCAGTTGAAAAAGCAAGTGTCCTGGATGACTGCTTTTTTGGTTCCCCTTTGAGATATGAACCTGTTAGAAATAAGCCATACAATAACCAATACAAACAATTAAAACAAAACAAGTTGTATAACCTGAATGTATTCCTAAACTATGCAAAACCTGTGAAAAACAAGACACAGTCAATACAATAACTGCTGTAACTGCATTGGGCTATGGACCATTAACCAAAATGAAAATAAACCGGAACAAAATTTCATAAAAAATGATTTCACATTTTATCCCATGAAAGTTGTATACAAAATAGATTTTTCTTTTCACACTCATCTGTACATCATTGGATATAAAAGGTTATATGAAAAAAAACATAGTCATCTATCAGTTAAGCTGACTTATATCTAATGTCCTTTTTCCATTCTCAGTTTTGCTATTTTTTTGGCCAGCATTTACTTTATTGATTCTCTACTCACACAATTTCCTCCCACACACGTCCAGCACATGCACACATGCACACACACACACACACACACACAAAAGGTAAAAATGATCATTGTTGTCAGCAAGAACATGTCTAAGCATTTTTGCTGCAAAATACATAGGAGGCCAATTATATATATACACCAATAAGCCATAACATTTAAACCATCTCCTTGTATCGATACTCTCTGACCATTTTATCAGCTCCACAGACCATACAGGTGCGCTTTGTAGTTTGACAGATAGGGACTGTAGTATATCTGTTTTTCTGCAGTCTTTGTTCTTCCTTTTACCCTGTTCTTCAATGGTCAGGACCCCCACAGGACCTCCACAGTCCAGGTACTATTTGGGTGGTGGATGAATGTCAGCACTGCAGTGAACCTGATCTGCTGGTGGTGTGTTCATGTGCTATGCTAATATGATTGGACCAGACACAGCAGTGCTGCTGAAATTCTTTTTTAAAAAAGAACACTGTTAGAATAACAGGATTGTTTAAGGAGAAATTGATTTTGATAATGAAAGTGATTTACACTTAGGTTTAGAATTTGTGTCTTAATCTTCCCTAAAACTAAAAATTATATAGATTTTTCTTGTTTGAATTTTGAAATTTGGTCCATGTGCTAAATAGCACTACTAGCTAATTATTAGCTAACTATTAACTAGTTTTAAGAATTTCAAATTTCATACTATCAGAATTTCTAGTTTGGGGGAAGATTAAGACACAAATTCTAACCCTAATGAAAGTGTAAAGCAATTTCTTCTTAAATTAACCAGTTATTCTAACACACACAGAGAGAGAGAGAGAGAGAGACGGAGATAGTGCTGTGACAAAGTATGTGCTCCCTTGAAATGTTTTAGATCATCAAACTCATTTTACTATAAGTTAAGGACAACATGAATAAACACAAAATGCAGCTTTAAAATTTCCTGAAGATAAAAATTGATTCAAAACCTATATCACCCATGTGAAAAAAGTAATTGCCACCCAAAAGCTAATATCTTGTTGTGCCACTGTGTGATAACAAATGTTTGTGATGACTTGTGATGAGTCTTTTACATGAAGAGCCCTTGGGATTCTGTACCTTGTGCAGTGTGTAGGGAGCAACTTAGGGACCATTGTGATTGGAATGCAACCTAAAGCAAGTAATATAATGGGCAATTTTGTAATGGTTGTGTTCACTAATGGCGCCACTGGTTTGTGTCATTTTTAATCTTTGTAAAAATTTTTAGTGCCATTATTTTTTTTTTTTAATCGTGGTCAATTCTACATTCATTAACATGTTAATTTGACAGCAAAAATACATATATAAATATTTGTATATATATATACTGTGTGTGTGTGTGTGTGCTATTCTCACCTAGTTCATACAAATCTTCCCTTTTAGCAGAGGAAAAGGCCAGGATATCCAAAATGGCAGCTCATGCTGTGAGAGCCCTAATTGAAGCAATAGTATAAAGTGTGTGTAAAAAGTGTGTAGAGTGGTGTCTGGAATGTGTGCCCTACTTAGCCATACACATAATCAGAATGACTGTTAGCTTCTCATTCTAATAGATGTCAATCAGAAGGTCACACGTGGGTGGGGTCAAGCCTGAAAGTACACAAATGGCTGTACAATGCTTTGCTTTGATGTTTTAAAGTAATAAAACAATTTAAGACACAAATTAAGACACACAACCACATTTCGAATTACTGGAAGTTATGTTGGCTAATGTGGGACTTTTATTTATTAAAAAAATTCTCAGCTGCCATAATTATGTAAGGGAGAGCTGCATTTCTAATGTCCCCATTTATATTACATGACATTTAAATGTAACATGATGCTTTCAGAAGCATGAAGACAGCAAGCTAGCCAGCATGATCATTAGTAATAGGATGCTTAATAAAAGGAGGTCTATATTGCTATCCTAAGAGCTCTCCAAAAGCTCTCCAAAGCTTCTTCAAATATTTTGTGCCTTTGCAACAGGATTGTTTGCCTTGTATCTCAATGGTCTGGGTATAGAACACATGCTGTGGATAAGTGAATGTAACCACCATGTGCACAAGCATAATGAGTGTGTGGGTTGGAGAGCAAGAGAGAAAAAGAGGGAGATAAAGTGAGCAGTAAACATGACTGAGTAAAACCATCACATGATGCATGATGGGATAACTAAAACAAGAAAGGTAAAGCAAGCAAAAACATTTTGCAAGTGACAAAAATACATAAAGTACTCACTCCCTATACTGTAAAGCATATACACTAAAGTACTATATAGTGTGTGTTTTGAAATAGCCAGTAGTGCAGATCTTAGACGTGAAATTGGCCACCATCAGTTCCCACTACAAGAGTACTTAAACAATTACTTCACAGAAGAAAAATAATCTCTCTCTCTCTCTCTCTCTCTCTCTCTGTGTATATATATATATATATATATATATATATATATACACACACAGGGGTTAGACAATGAAACTGAAACACCTGTCATTT
>JAOVVG010000015.1:4075468-4089574 GCA_028566375.1 Leptodoras nelsoni
GTCTTGGGTTGGTTCCTGCCCTTGCGCTCAGAGTTGCCGGCTGGGCACCGGCTCCCCCGTGACCCCGTAACTGGGAAAAAGCGGTACAGAAAATGAATGAATGAATGAATGAATGGTAAAATGTCTCACTTTCAACATCTGATATGTGTTCTGTGTTCTATTGTCAATAAAATATGGGCTTATGAGATTTGCAAATCATTCCATTCTGTTTTTATTTACATTTTACACAACATCCCAACTGGTTTGGAATTGGGGTTGTACTTGCCAGAGCAGAGCGGAATAGGTTCTGTTGCACGGGAGATGATACCTTTCTTTAATAAGTCATCAATGATTTCCTCTACAGAGAAAATTTGTACTGGTGTACAAACATTGGGGGTGCACCTAGAGTTGTGGGAAAGCAGTGTGGATAGTGGTTAAGCCCCAGTCCAGGGAGTCCTTAGCAAATGAGGTTTGGTACTTTAACAGGGTTTTGCAGAGCTTTCCAAGCTCATCCTCATTGTATGAGTGTACAAGCTCAATCTGGGACATAAATTCCATGGAGGGTTCATCTAATGGTGTAGATGATACGACCATGGACACCCCTGTTGAGTCTGATTTGAATGGGGCATGAGCAGAGTCGATCAACAAAACAGAGATGGTTTGTAGTGTCATCTGTTCCCCATCAGTTAGGTTGACTCTCTATGCAGATTCATCGTCAATCTGGGTAGAGAATATGGTCATAGCTTTGTGGGGTTTGGTGTAGACCAGCTTAGAATCTGGTTAGTCACCAATCAATGGGCCCATTGAATGGGCTCTTGGCTGATGGTGGATTTATCCAACCAAAGGGCCAAAACTGTTTCGGAGACACTAGTGTTTTCTTGTTTAAGCCCTTCAATAATCTGAGGACAGAACTTATTTTGGGGATAGAGGGGCCTAGTTTTGACAGAAAAAGTTGAGCTAGGAGCTTGCCTTGGGGCCAATTGTCAATGACCTCCTCATTTTCAACTATGCTCGGGAATTGAGTACATCATACAGAGTAATGGCATTTGAAGGATGAGCCATGAGTAAGGGCTTGCGGACTTGTGCCCATATCTTTAAGCATTTAAAGTCTATCAAGGGTTCAAACGATTGAGGAGGTCTTTTCCTATTAGAAGGGGAATGGTCTATAAACTAGACATGTATACAGGGTGGACTATGGTCATTGGGCCAATTGTGAAATGTACTAGGGCCACCGACTTTAGGATGATGCCAGTACAGAAATAGGGTTGGATGTTGAGGGAGCAAGCCTCTATTGGAGTTCCCTATTGGCCCTGTAAGCAGTACCTCTCACCTGATTGAGATCTCCTCCTACCAATTTCTTCTCTCCTACCAATTTCTTCTTGCCATGTTCTCTAAAGAAGTTACCACTGCAAAGTCTTTCTTCTACAGAAAGAAACTGGAGGCATCGGCAGCAAATCATTTTCTCTTCCTTCCTCAACCTTCCCCCTCCTCCTTCATCCACCTCTCTCACTGCGGAGGACTTTAACTTCTTTGAGGAGAAAGTCAGAAAGATTAGCCACTTCTTCTCCTTGACTCCTGTGATCACTACACACCTTCCCACCTCCTCTCCCACATCTCTAACCTGCTTTTCTTCTCTCTCAACTGAGAATGTTCTCCAGCTGCTGACATTCAGCAGTCCCACAGCATGTCCTCTGGATCCCATCCACTCTGCTCCAGGCAAACTCACAGGAACAGCTACCCTTCATCACTTCAATCATCAACAGCTCCTTATGCTCAGGAATTGTACCATCTTCATTCAGGATTGCTAGAGTGGTACCCATCCTAAAGAATCCCAGTCGTGACAGCACCAGCATCAGCAACTGAAGACCAGTATCCCTCCTGTCTTTTCTCTCAAAAATTCTGGTATATTCAGCTATAATCAGCAGTCTTTCTTCCTCTCCCAGAACCAACTTTAAGACCCAAACCAGTCTGGCTTCAAACTGGCAAACTCCACTGAAATGTCCTCCTTCTGATAATCAGGTTTCAGCTCGGATCTCAGCTTGTCTATCAGACATGGCTTCATGGATGGCAGCCCACCACTTCAAGATTAATCCAAGCATGACAGAACTGCTTTACATCCCAAGAGCTGCAGGTCTTCATTGTGATCTCTCAATTTCCTTTGAGAACACCATAATCACTCCTTCTTCAGAAGCACACAGCCTTGGGGTAGTTGTAGCTGATCATCTCTCTTTTTCAGCTCATGTTGCTAACCTGACCCGGTCATGCAGATTTCTCCTTTACAACATCCCGAGAATTTGTCCATTTCTCTCAAGGAAGGCCACTCAGGTACTTGTTCAGTCTTTTCAAGACTTGACTACTGCAACTCCCTCCTAGCTGGCCTTCCTATGCATGTCATCAGGCCCCTGCAACTGATCCAGAATGCTGAAGCTCAACTTGTATTCAACCTTCCCAAGATCAGCCATGTCACACCACTGCTGCGCACCATTCTCTGGCTTTCTGTAGCAGCTCGCATCAGATATAAAACCCTGATGCAGGCCTACAAAGCCAAAAATGGTCCAGCCCCTCCCTACCTGATGGCAATGGTCAAAGCTCGATGCGTACCCAGAGCCCTTCATCAAGTACGGCTCAACTCGACCCACCGTCATCAAACATCCAGACTTTTCTCTGTCCTGGCACCAAGGTAGTGGAATGAACACCCACTCAATGTCTGAACAGCGGAGTCACTTGCTGTCTTCAAATGCCAATTGAAGACCCAGCTCTTTCGAGAGCACTTGAATGAGCACTAACTCAAAGCTGTTACCACGCTTATAGCAGTTATTGTATTCCCTATATCTTGTTCTTTGCTGGTTTTGTGTAGTTTAGGAATACTTGGATTCTGGGACTTGGGTTCTACTTGGGTTATAACGTTTAATAGGTAGTACATGGCTAAAATTCTAGCAGTATTATAGCTCAGTACCTTGAAGTACCTTGAATTCAGGTCTACCAGCCTTAGCATTGGATATTCCAAGTTAATGACTAAGCACTCTTGTAAGACTAAATGCCATAAACGTAAATTTAAATGAATGAAAAGGTGACTGACATTAATGTAATATCTGCAGCAGTATCTAAAAGAGCATTGTGTGTAAGACCTTGCCTGAGGGTCATTTCCATATAGAGTTTTCTGGCAACCCCTTTCTCAGTTAAGTTGCAGAGGAACGGATAGAAGTATTGTTTCCCTTGAAGGATTGGAGGTTCTTCCTGATGTGGGTCCTCTGTCTAGGCTTAAAACACTGGGCTGTTCTGCTTGTTTATGGGTGGTGTGCTGTTGTTTAGCAAAACATTTTAGGGCTAAATAACATAGCATACTAGTTAGGGTATGTGGGCAGGCTGAGACACTCAAATGGTGGCTGGTATAGAGATGGAGGGTTTAAACGAACAGTGTTTTGAAATTAAAATCCTTCTCCATCCCAGGTTCATTTCATGACCCAAAATACACCTGGCAGAGATGGTGTTAATATTGTTGGGGTGATTCTAATCGCCCCTGTTTAACAAGCAAGAAACATCTGTGAGAGAGGGTTAGAAAACTCCACTTCCAATATCTTGTAATGTCGGGTAGCATTAGTTGTCTCAGATCTATTCAGGTTGACGTTAAATGAATCTACTAACTTCCTGATTCAACGTTACCTAGATTAGGTAGATTCTATTATCCAGCAATGCAAAGGGAATTTATGGAGATAATACTGAATGTCTTTGAGGTAGGCACTGACATCATGAGAACCTTGCTATTTTGTCTCAAAATGAGGTATATTGCATGCTATTTTATATAGGTCCCAGTCTGTGGGATCCTGACAAACACCAGCTGAAGGGGGATGCCCTTGGGGAGAAGCTTCCCTGGCAGGAGATAGGCTGGCCCTGGCAGGAAAAGGAGGCTCGGGTGGGTAATGGGAAGAAAAGGGGTCTGCTAGATCCCTTTAGGAGTCTCTAGGTGTCGACTCCCTTTCCTGATCAGTACAAAGGTGGTTCTTCCATTCAGGAGGCATGTACTTAGCGGAAGTCTCGCGTGTTTTACCGGAAGTACTCTCTGAGATTTGTCCAAGCTTCCCCATGCAGGCACACCAAAATAAAATGTAGTCAGATTTGTGAAATGGAACTTGGATATCAATGTCATTATTATCAATGTTATATAAAAAAGGGGCACCACCTTGATTTAGTCAGTGGGGTAATCTGGGAAAAATAAATGAATTACCTTTTATCAATCCCATCCTGATGGCGCGAGTTCACAGCTTATTTGGACCACAGAATGTATAAGAAACACTCACAAGCATCAATGAATGAGAATTAACTGGGAAATTTATTAAAATATTCAGGATAGCTATATGATAACTAGTGTAGCAGATCCTTCTTTCTTCAAAAGTGACCCACACACGCCAAGAAGGATCTATGCACACACATACACACACACAGACACATACCCTGACCTCAAGGCTGACCCCCTGGTTCAGCCAAACACCACCTGGCATGTTATCTGATGAGATTACAAACCAAGCAAAAGGTTTATCCTGGTTAATCTTTCAGTATGAATATACCCTGAACAAGACACTGGGCCATCTCAGGCCATTAATATTTTGAATTTGAGATCAGGTTCTAATGATGAGAGGTGTTATGCAACCATTTGAATTTTACAGCAGAATAAATGAAAAATGGAAGTAAATGGAATGAGAACATGATATATAAATGCATCATTTGTCTCAATTTAAAATTTATTCTTAAATGCTAATAATCAGCCAAACATGTTTTAAACAACTGATAAAAATTGTGCTGTACATACACAGATTTTCTTAAACCAAAATGTACTGTAAATGTTTCTAGGAAATGGAATCCTTAAGGAATGGATGTGTTTCATTCAAGGAGAGATGCTCGTCATGCTTTCTACCTTGTTTGTCCTCTCTTGTTTCTGTCTGCTTGTGCTTCCTTTGGGAAAAAAAGAAAAAAAAAACACATACCCACACACAAGGCCACAACACATCTCTTGTGCTTCCAGGTGACTCTTTTTTTCCCTCCCTCAAATGACTGATCTCATTTAGTTGCATCAGACCATGTGCTTTTCTGCCATCTTTTCTTTTTCTCTCCTATGTCTAAAAATGTAGCTGTGTGAGGGTGTTGATTAGGAAGGTAAAAATACAGCATGTAGGATTTTATGCTAATTAGCCTTTAAACCTCGCACACGTCACTGAGAGCCCATAATTAGTATGTTCGCAGGGAAGTGGAGAAATGTGCGAATGGGGAGATTGGCAGATCTGTGCAAAATTAGCAGTGTGAAAATCAGGACGTGGCATGTTCACTCCTGCCTACACCTGCTTCAGAGAGAGAGAGAGAGAAAAGAAAGAGGGAAAGAGTGAGAGGGGGTGGATAGATAGATGGGTAGATGAAGGAAGGATAAGAGAGAGTTAAAGAGGAAGGGTAAGAGGAAAGGAGCAAGAAAAGAGAGAAAGAAAAGGATAGAAAACAGAAAGGGAGAGTGATGAGGAGGAGTGAGAGACAGAAAAAAGAAAATAAAACAAGGAGAGGGATAGAGAGAAATAAGTGTTGTTGAACAAAGAAAAATAGGCCACAGTATAGAAAGAGAGGAAGAGAGACATAAATAAGCAACATGGAGAGAAGAGACTGAAAGAGAGAACATGAGGGTGTAAATGGTGCTTTCTTTTTTTCTATTAATGGGCTCACTCTGCAGGGGGCTGTCTGCTCAGTTTGCTCTTTTGCGCCACTGTTCCAGCCATCTCCCCTTCCTTCATGTTTTATCAGGAAGAAAAACTGTCTAAATGAGGTGTTTCTAGCACCAAGCATTTGGCTCTACCATTTTGTATGGTGTATTTTTCCCAGGCTACATCATACAAACACCTTTATTAAGTAGGCAAAAAATAGAAATAAGTAAATACATAAAAACCTGTGCATACCTGTCAACAAGTATTTGGACAGTGATGATTTTGCTAGATTGGAAGGAGAACGTCACAATGGGATTTAGGTCTTTGACAACTTTGACTGGGCTAACACGAGTATGCTTTGATCTAAACCATTCCATTATAGCTCTGGCTGTATGTTTATGGTCATTGCTCTACTATAAGGTGAACCTCTGCCCCAGTCAAGTCTTTTGCAGCCGCTAACAGGTTTTCCTCCAGGACTGCCCTTTTTAACTCCACACATCTTCCCATCAACTCTGACCAGCATCCCTGTCCCTGCTGAAGAAATGCATCTCCACAGCATGATGCCGCCACCACCATGTTTCACGGTGGGGATGGTGTGTTCAGGGTGATGTTAGTTTCCTGCCACACATAGCATTTTGCATTTAGGCCAAAAAGTTCAACTTTGGTCTCATCTAACCAGAGAATTTATGTTTGCTGTGTCCCCTACATGGCTTGTGGCAAACTGCAAATGGGAATGGCTTTCTCCTTGCCACATTTCCATAAATGCCAGATTTGTGGAGTACACGATTAATAGTTTTCCTGTGGACAGATTCTCCCACCTGAGCTGTGGAGCACTGCTGCTCCTCCAGAGTGACCATGGGCCTCTTGGCTGCTTCTCTAGTCAGTGCTCTCCTTGCCTGGGCTGTCAGTTTAGGTGGACAGCCATGTCTTGGTCGGTTTGCAGTTGTGCCATACTCCGTGTGATAGCTTGAGATACTTTTTTATTACCTAACCCTGCTTTACACTTCACCACAACTTTATCCCTGACCTGTCTGGTGTGTTCCTTGGTTTCCATGATTCTGTTTGTTCACTAATGTTCTCTAACAAACCTCTGAGGCCTTCACAGAACAGCTGTAGTTATAGTGAATAAATTACACACAGGTGGACTATCTCATAGAGATATGTATAGTTCGTCACACTGGATTTTATTTAGGGGTATCAGGGTACCCCTAAATGAAAGCATGCCACACTTTTCAGATTTTTATTTATTAAAAATTTTGAAAACTATGTATCATTTTTTTTCCACTTCACAAATACTTGCTACATTGTGTTGATCTACCACATAAAATCCCAATAAAATACAATTAAGTTTGTGGGTGTAATATGAAAACATTTGGAAAAGTTCAAGGTATATGAATACTTTTGCAGGCTGTATCCATGCTGTATGATTTTATCCACATTTTGATGTCTGAAACCAAATATGTTTAAACTGCAAATTTCATAGTGAGCTATATAGATTTTTTTTTACTTTGTCAAGTAGATATTGAATTTATATTTCATCAATGCGAAATAACTGAGAAGCTAACTAGTTCAGTTGCCTAAAACGAGATTTGCCGTATTCCAAATCACCTGAGTGATGATTGCACTACATAAGTCATACAAACCATTATCTCATACTCTTTCTAATGCACTTGTCAAGGCAGAACAGTGCAATTTGGAACTTCTCTGAAAACTGAAGTAAGACATATCAGCTCCCGTTTAAAATGATTTAGGCTGTGTGAGCCATTGAGCACCTGAGAGTGACCCATTCTTTCAGAAATGTTTGTAGAAGTAGTCTGCATGCCTAGGTGCTTGAGGCACATCAAACATGCTTTGATTCCATTTGGAGTGAAAATTATATACATTTATTTCCTACCTGAATTGTCATGGATGCCTTGAATAGCTCTTTCGACAATTGATTAAAGTTGAATCAGTCAATACATGCAATTAGAAATTAGAAGTAGAATTAGAAATGCAATTAGTGCCAGATTCAAGTTAGACTTTTATGCCTATGTAAAAACTATCCTTCCAAGCTAGATAAAACTGGTTGAGTTACATTTTATAACTTCTTTGAACAGAATAGTCCCGAGATCCCAGTGTGGGACTAATGTTTCTTCATCCGGCATGATTGTTGTTATCCCTTGTCCATCTATCCTGGTCTTGTCCGAACCAACCCTGCGCCCCTCCACACCAACCCCCCACCCCCTTCCTCCATCATTATGTAGCCATGGATCTCAGAGAGAATTGTAATCATTCCACAAGTGACTCTGAGGGCTTCATGATGACTACAGAGACTTTCTGAGGCTCCTCTGTAATTTTGTCCTTCTTTCTATCTCACGTTTGTCTCTCTGCAGTCTTTTGTAAATCCCATGTGGTCCCAGACACACTGTATTTCAGCGGTCAGGATTAGTGCTCCTTCTATACCTCAGTGATGGGTGCAAATTAAAGTGGGAGCGACTATGGCACTAACAGAGCCTAAAGAGGGAAGGAGAGTGGTGAGAGAGTGATGCGTTGAGAAAGGTTAGTCAGAATAAATTGGTTTATTTGCAGCTATCACAGTGGCATCCTCAAGTACTTGTCCTCCATCACTGTCTCTGCAGATATCAAACACCTGCCCCATGTTTAGCCCATCATTAGTGTCTTTGTCTACTTCCTGATAAATAATATTTATTGTCAAGGCTTATTTCATGATATCTGAAACATTCTGAGCAGTTTACTGTATTATTTTGGAAGGTTCCATTGTTTGGATTAGTTGCAGTATATGGTATTAGTAGATATTAAAGACTTAATTTTCTTAATTAGTAGATATTAAAGACTCTAAAGTCTCTAAAGTTGTTTTCACTCTAAGCAATTTTTATACATGGGAGAATTAGACAAGCACATTGGGCATTATGTATATCAGCAAAGGTCTCACAAACAGACATACAATCCAGTATGTAAAGTTGTGAATAATTATGCTAAAATAGTGCTTATTCAAACTACTTGTATAGTATGTTACTCTTTCAGCTCAGAGGATTCCTATTGTTTATGCAGAAGAGGAAAAGAGTTTTTAGTGCAATAAGGTTTTTTAATTCCTGCAAAAATCCATGAAAGTAGCAATTGTAAAATATTCTAATGCTCTATAACATTTATTTTACACTTACCAATGTGTTATGCTAACATTTGTTAAAACAAAATAGTGCAACACTATTGACTTTGCTGTAGCATACAGTGACTTGTGCAAAATCTTGTCTACATGAATGCATGTCCTTTTTGAAAAGTGCACTAATAAAAGTCTTTAATATCAGTCCTTGGTTATTACTTGCTGTAGAGGTAGGTAGGCTTTGCAACAGAGACTGGGTTTTTGCCTTGTATGTCAAGGCCCACTACTTGTTACTAATCCTCACTGAAAAAGTCCTTTAAACACTTTCATCCACTTAAGACATTGTGCCAGAAATCTCATTATATCTTAGTATAAAACTCTTCTGGTTTCTCAGGCAAGGCGATAACAGGCTACCAAAGAGAAACATGAGCACATTGGTAACACCCTCTATAGCTTCCTGACAGGAACTACGACTCTACTTCCTGGTATAGTAGAAGAAAATATCCAGTACTTGGTGGTGACCTCTAGTGGAGATCAATAAAATCATACTACAAGGTCTTTGTGATCATGTCAGATACAGACCCCCACAAAATGAGCTATCATTGCTGAAATTAGTTTTAGGTTTTTTTTTTTTTTACATGGCTGTTGTCAGTTTTATAAGGTTCATCACAAAATGCAATTTGATAAGTCGCTTTGCTTAAGGACTTGACTATTTCGGTGGACCCTTCAGTCCCCACTCTTCAGTCAACTTGGCAATGAACCTGGACTTGGCCCGAAACAGAGGATGAGTCCTCACCTACACTTGATTTTTTTTGAAAGCTCTGTTGCATTCTCCTTTGGTTGTAATAGGTTGCATCGATTACAAACCTGAATTCTGGCAACCACAATTGATGCACAATTTATCCCTCACACAGGAACCCAGCATGGCTTTAAGTGACTGACTGATTAAATCTCTGAGGTTGGTTTGTTGATGGTAAGCAGTGGTTTATGCCAGTGGTTTACGTTTATGCACTGTGCCCCACTGCCTACAGAAAGAGTGAAGCATGTGTGATGTAAACTTTGTGTGATGTGAAGATTTCATTTCATTGTTCATTGAAACAGTGAACATCACCTTGTTGTGAGTTTTTGTAAATGAAACTGATTCTGTCTGTTTTTTACTCTTAATTTTGAGCCTCTTTTTTCTAAAGAGTGTTCTGTCTTCTGGGCACCAGCAATGTCTGACCAGTCAGTTGGGAGTGACAATTTTTGTATAGCTGTGGCCTGAAAAAAATCTGTTCCTTGCAACCGCAATGCAAGCATCTGCTTGTAGCTGGAAACTTTTAGAGAAGTGGCACCAAAATGATGTCAATGCATGTTTTAAATCAGCAAATGTCTGCATTCATCAGTCTATACCTGTGTTACTTTTTTTCTTAAGGACATTTAGTACTCTAGCTCTGTTAGGAATGTGTGCTATAAAGCAATGGTACCAGCCAGCCATCCCCAAGAACCTTTCTAACTCTTTGAAGGAACACGATTTCTCTTATAGCTGCCACCTTACTTGGTTCTGTCTGAATACTACTGGCTGATATGGTATGACCAAAGAAAGTGAGTGATCTCTGTAATAAGTTACATTTCTGAGGGAAGCTGGAGGATTTAATGCATTTGACCCAGCTGCTGTTCTGTAGAGATGGAGTAAAATGACAATGCCATTGAGGTAAACAAAGCAACATTTGCCTTTGATCTTTGAATGCACAATCTCTATGAGTCTCTGTATAGTAGCAGCAGCATTCTTAAGGCCAAATGGAAGAGCTCAAATAAACCACTGCAGGTTGTAAAGCAGTCTTCAGGTACTATCGTACAAACCTACTATCAGGTTTTTGTTCTTCTTGCCAATAGCCACTTCTGAAATCACAGGTGCTGAAAAACTATAGCTCCATGCATCACTTCTAGAATTTCCTGCACCTATGTCATCAAGATACGTTTAGGTATTAAGTTTGTGGGGGTCAATGAAGAATTGGGTACTTTGTTTGGTACTAGTACCATAGAGGAAGCCCAAGGAGACATTGATAGTTGAAAAACCATCTGGTACAGCATGGCTGTGACTTCCTTCTCAACTGCTGTTTCTTTTGGGCCAACCATATATGGTGACTGTCTGATGGGAACTTCATCTGTAGTTCATCCAAGCTTGTTTGTACAGACTGATGGCCAGCTAGAAAGAAGATGGTACAGCATTTGCTTGACTTCATGGGTGGCCTCTGTCTAACCACCAGCTCTTTTGTCTGTTATTGCATTTCTATTTTATCCATAAATAATGGTTCCAGGGCCAGATATAAGATTTAACTGGCATCTCAGTTCCACTTTTACTTTTGCCTCTTGATAGTGACCATTCACCAGGAGGAAGGCCTATCCTTCTTTGGACCTCCAATGTTCTCCTTTCCTTCTGACTTCTCACTAGATCAGGGAAAAAGATCTAACAATCTCATCTCCAAGAGAAGAAGCTTGTGATGGCATGTCCTGAAAGATATGTGTTTGTCCAGGTTTGTTTATTAATTTATTTCTGTCCTCTCTTGCTGTGAGGCCCTTTCTCAGTAGGTCTTGGCTTCTGCTAAGTCTCTTTCAATCAATGATCTTCTTTCACCAGCTCATCCATGGTGTTGATTATATCTCTTAGAGATTATATCTCTTAAATGTGGATTGCAATTACTTAAAATTCCTTGCATCAGCTCCTTTTCAGAGATGTCCCTTTTCTAGGAAAGACACAAAGCTCTCTGGACAGCAAAATCACAATTGCTTTCATGGTTTCCTTGCTTTCTGTCTCACAGTCTTCTTTCAGGCTCTGCCTCACAGTATTCATCCTAGAAGGCTTTTAGAAATGCTTGAAGTGAAGGCTAGATGTGGATTCTTGGGCACAGGCAGGAAACAGTGCCCTACCTTCCCTGACCATTCTTATTTGTCCAGCTCATCTTAGGAGGGGAGTAGTGGCTAATGTTGCTTTTAGTATTGAAACCATGTATCTATTTGGATATCCTGCCTTCTGAGGTCAACTACAGTATTTCCAAACTGGAAAAACTTATCTGCACCAATTGCCTGCTGATATCCCAGTCAGGAATCAGTGTTTGTTGCTGGTTTCCTCATGTGTTCATGTCTTGTATAGTGCTTGTGCAATATGCTTGTGCTGTTTTAGTAGCTTCACAATATCTTAAATAATAATAAATAAATAATTGAGTGAAAACTTTTTTTATTTTTGAAGAATAACAATTCAATAATATGTAGTTTTCTTGAGTAAAAACTTTAACAAATAATTTTTAGTCTCCTTCAAATTAAAAAGAAAGATGGTGAGTTTATGCGAGGGGATCTGCAATCTCTGTTTAGCCGGAAACACAGCAGTGGAGGAAGGTGGCCATGTGCCTCACTTGACCCAACAACCGAGTGATGCGATTTATACGGTTTATTCCTGCTGGGGGAGCAAGCATTTAAGTGTGGGCAAAACACTTTGTGTGGTGCTAGTCTAGCCTTCCTTACCAATATTTCAGGTGTTGCACATAATGACAGCAATGTTGTGATTAGCTTTTTTAAGATTCCAAAACAGCTAATTTCCTCTGCTATGTTTAGCCCGGTGTGGTACTCGAAAAGAGGGCAGGTTTAGAGTACGAAGCTCGCCATTTCCCACTCTTTGGTGATGACATGTGCGGTTATAGTCACATAGCTCTGGGTAGCCCTCGAAGTCCACCTGTCTGTGTTTATTGCTACACTGTCTGCCTCTTTCAAAGTTCAAAGTTAGACTGTTAATGAGTCTGAAGACTGAAGAATGTGCTGCATGAGAGCATGACCTATGATGTAATAGTGAGGGTTGACAGCCCTCTGTTGTTCAAAAAAAGCTATTACATGGCATTATAAATGCAATGCACATGATATCGTCCATCTCCACGATGCACATCGTCACATTTTTGCATTGTGATGCATCGATGTATTGTTAGACCCGTAGTACCCAGTACTTGGTGGTGACCTCTAGTGGAGATCAATAAAATCAAACTACATGGTCTTTATGACTGTCAGTTACAAAGTTAAGCTGCCACCTATCGGCCTGGCATACATATATACAGCACATCCACTTACTTTTGCGAGTCAGTGTGGATATGGATAAGTCCTGAAAAATTGTCATGGGGACATGAACATGAACATTGAAACCTCAATGGAAAAATGTTCAAAAAATTCCATTGCCATGTGGACAGGACCGAAGAGGCACACACTTCTGTCACTAGGATAGTAGTAGAGAGGCCATATGTAGACCGCCACCTCCACCAAGTTTCTGCCTTTGTCCTGTCATTGGATCTGTGCTGAGTTCTGATAAGTTTGTCTGCAATCTCATTATTAGTTACTCACCAGATTGCATAATTCTGAGGCTTCTTGCCTGAGATGTGTATTTTTCTGATTTTCTGTGTTTCATGGTACTTAGACATTATAGGTTATACCACACCTTGGACTAACAGAGGAGAACCCTGTCTCCTTCCTCCTTAAATGGTATTAGTGTTTTTTTTATTACTTATTTTATGTATGCATTAAAAGTTACTAACTAGTTATTAATTAATAACTAGAATTAATTTTTCATGTTTTTCTTTGTTTTTCCTTTGTGTGTGTTTGTATGTGTTTAATAGGAGGTGTACCCCCTCTATTGCATTTCTGTAACAGGTGTTTGTTGCTGATGTTGCTGTTGTTATTGGTCATTACTTTGCAAAAGCGCTGATGTCTCTCTCTTGCACACATACACCATCATTTGATTTAATTACAGCTGAGAACAGAAATGCCTGCCATAATTAGTTGGTTTTGGGAAATGCGATAATCCATGCAGGTGTTGTCTGCCTCACGCCCACACACAGACACAGGCGCACACATACACAATCACAGAAGTAGGAAGCAAGACAGAAGAGCATGCATACCCTCACACACAGAATTACGTGGAGCTTCTTGCTTATTAACACGCAGTATTTCTCAGAATTGTGTGATTTTTCTCAGAGGTGTGTGTGTGGGCAGTTTGATGAATGGTAATGTAAGGTCAACAGCCTTATTGATTATTTTTCTCTATTTCTTTGCTGACTTTATCCCCTTCTTTTTATTTGGAAAAATCATTATTAAACGTTCAAACCCCATTTCCAGAAAATGCAATAAAAACTGTCATTTTTTATTGCTTGAACTTGAATGAAAGTACAATGTAAACATTTTCAGTGTTTTCACTAACAAACCAAATTGTATTCTGTCTCTCTCTCTCTCTCTCTCTCTCTCTCTCTCTCTCTCTATATATATATATATATATATATATATATATACACTCCTGATCGAAATCTTAAGACCAGCTAAAAAATTGGAAGA
>JAOVVG010000015.1:4103998-4114846 GCA_028566375.1 Leptodoras nelsoni
TTTATGTTTGTGGTTGTAATGTGACAAAATATGGAAAAGTTCAAGGGGTATGAATACTTTTGCAAGCCACTGTATATTCACATGGCTCACAAAGAAAATATGTGCACTGAACTAATCATATCCTTAACTTAGACTTGCATTAATTATAGTGTTACAGCCTAATTCCAAATGTTGTGCACATATCAGTATATGACATTCTGTACGTTACATTACCAAATATCTCAAGTCTACTGTGTAATTCCCAATTTCTGGCCAATAGCAGTCTTTAACAACAAACATGTTATTATCTTTATGCTAAGACAGCATTGAATATTTATTTTGCATGCATGTCTTATATTGTCATGTGTTATATTGTACTTTGCAATGTATTGCAATATTAGTATAAGATATACCCTACAACATAATTTTAAGAAATACACATTTTCTTTTAGGTAAGCTGGATGACCCATCCACTGCTTGCCTCAACTAATCAGGTATACACTTTATTGATATGCTAGTCATTAACCAGCGTTAGCACCACTTATATACTTTGCCTTTTACACCCCCTTTAAAAATGTATAGGTATAAGGCTTTGCATTTTTATTATTAGTCTTATATGTATAGCAAACAGCATGCAACTGTGAAAGAAGTGCTCATTGAATACATGCTTTATTCATGATTGCTAAGTGTACCTACTCTTGCTGTTTGGCTGCAATGCAATGGAACCTGCTAAAATTTGGCCTAGGGGACCAAATTGGTCAGGGCCTATTCTGTGCTTTACAGACAAAAAAGCTCCACAGGACTAATAGTGGAGAGCATATCTGAGTGCAAGCGATTTCAAAACTTCCAAAAAAATCATACAGCTCAGGATTAAATAATATTGGAGTAGCTGTGTGTGGTGGAGCAACACACCGGGTAGCATTGGTGCTTCACAGCTTCCGAATTGATCTAGAGCTCAGGTTACTGTCTGTGTGGAATGTTATATATGTTCCTCGTGTCTGTATGAGTTTCCTCTGTCTTCTCCAAATTTGTCCCACTTCTAAATGGACTAAAGGCTACATTAAATTGCACCTGGGTAAGACTGTTTCATAAGTTGGAGATGAATGTCTTTTTTGTATTTGGTAAGATCAAGTCAACATTGTTTTATGTTATTAAAAGTATCATTTAAAAAAACAACAACAAAGAAAAAAAAATAACCAGAAAACTGAATTATTATGTTTTTACTTTTGCTTAAAACAGAATTAGCATGATCATGTATACAGATTAAATAGTATGCTTTGTGTTAGTTTTGTTCACTCCTTGTGCTGTGCTGTATAATTCTAACAATTTCTTCTTGGAGTCTCCTCCTTGTTCTCTCCTTGCAGGTGAATAAATCTAATTAATGTAAAGGATGACATTTTGATAAATATTGCTGAAGAGTGAAGCCAGCAGGGGTGCCACACATACACAGGTAGAGACAGATTTATCAGGTACAATTACATTAATTTCTTCACCCAATGCTATTATGTGTATATATTAGATGATGTGACATTTTAGACATGTGTCAATGTCATTATTCACTTATACCATAACCAAGGGAAAAACAAAACAAAACAACAAAACTTTCATTTAAGATAATACATCCATAAGCAAGTAATAAATAGTTTACTAATAGTTTATAATATACTAATTATGTTTTCATTAATAGTTACAGTGGTTTAAGTACATTTTAAACAATAAATTAATATTTAGAAATTAAGCTAAAAACATGATACTTAGAATGAAGTATATGGGGCTTGCACTGAGCTGTATGGTTTTTACAGCATGCATAGTATTTCCTTAGCATAAAACAGATACAGTGGAATTTACCTCAGAACAGAGAAAAGATAACAGAGAAAAGTGCTCGATCACTCTGTATAAATGACAGCAGGCAATGTTTGATTGACCTAATTAAAATATTGAAGAGTGATTTTGGAATCTGCACTTGTTTAGAAATGGCTCCAAGGGACATTCCTGACTTGCATAAATCTATGATCATCTTTCTCAAATCCGCACTGAGCTCTTTGGCATTTCCCATTGTCAATCCATTGAGTGCTGTCAAACAAACCCTTTTTGTGTGGGCACAGAGAATCTACCAGCTCTAGTCAGTCATGATCACTAACAGGACGTTAAGAAGCCTTGGCCTTGGCAAGTCAAAAGACATTTTGGAACTTTCAACACCAATGAATTAAAAAAGGAAGTGGGTGTATGTATATTTTGAGACCCCCCAGAATAAGAATAGTTCAAAGGAATCATAAAAAGCTTTATATTGTCATTACATTCATGTCAATGATGAGTATATATAAACTTCCAAACATAATTATTTACTGATTTATTGATTACTTAGTGGTAATTAGCTGAGTATCTGTTGATTACCAGTTACTCCTTTAAACCTTTTAAACTTCTCTTTTATGATGGTTAGCTTATGTTGCATTAGCAAACTGAAAATTCATTGGAGGGCAATACAACATAAATCAGCTAGCATGCATTTATTTATCTATTTGTTTGTTTGTTTACCAACTTTTTGCTTTTTACCAACATTTATTTTTTAGTTGAAGGTTGACTGTTAGTTAATGACCTAAAAGGATTTTGTCTTTAAAGTAAGAGCTGGAGAGACAGTGAAGAAACACTGCTTGCCTATACTGGAGTATTTAAGGATAAAATGCCAAACATCGTACATCCTGAGAGAATTTACTACCACCATTATCAGGGCTGTACCCACAGGCACTTAAACATTCTCAGAGACTATTGGCAAACATGAATTACTAAACATTTTATTATTTCAGGTTATTTTAAACAAACGAATCCTCCACATTGTCAATAGTTCCACTGCCAAGGAAGTCATGTTGAATTTGGTTTCCATTCTTGCCTAAGTACCATGTGATCAATATTAGTGGAACTAAAAATAATGCAGACCATCGATTGATCAAACACAATCATCATAGACATGCCCCGATAATTGCTTGGACCTGAGTCACTTCTCTAAACTTTAAATTAATACTAATTTCACCTCGAATTACAGCTGTGCTTTCATTTGTGGAAGTTATTAAGGCAAAGCCTAAGTGCAAAAACAATACCAGTTTTCAGTCAATCCATGACTATTAACATTAACTTGCATTGAAACATTAAATGGCAGTGCCAATAGATGCTGTGATGAATACAAACTATTCAGCTGAATTAACCAGAGATGGCTAATTGGGCATTTTACATAAAAACATTCAAACAGAATAAGTCCATTGGAAAATAAGGTGAATATAGTACCAAAAAAGAAAAAAACAATACTCTTACTAGAAGTTAAATGAGATGGATTATCTAAACACATCAGAGTATTATGCTTTGTGCAGCTAACTGCAGGGGAGAGACCTTGAATTAGTGTGATGGTCCTGCATTTCATCATCCTCTCTCCACCATCGTGTCACCATGGTCTTAAAAATAGAAATAGCAAATGTTTTCTCACTGGCTTTATTCTCATTTTTACTTATCTGTATCTGCTTATGCATAATGTTTAGCACAAATATTCAGTACTATAGAAGTATTTCACAAATTGAAGGAAAAAAACAACAACATAAGATGTGTTAGTATGGTGTTGGGTCACCACATGCCACCAGAAGAACATATTACCACTGATTCATGATCATGCACACAGGTTTTGGTGCGTTTGTGTTTATGATAGCTCCAGGTGTGGTCTTCTGCTGTTGTAGCTCATCTACCTAACAGTTGAATGTTTTGTGCATGCTGAATTTTTTTTTTGCTTATCACAGCTGTAAAGAGTGATTATTTGAGTTAATATATAATTTCTGTTAGGTGAAACCATTCTGGCCATTTTCTACCCACATAACTGTTATTCACTCATTGTTATTTTAGTTTTATTGCACCATTCTGAAAACTGTGTAAAAGTCCCAGGAGATCAGTGGTTTCTAAAATACTCAAACCAGCCAATCCAGCAATAACCATGGTTAATGTCACAGAGATCTTCTGTGCAAGTGTCCTGTGTCCTGTGCCTATCCTTAATAATAGCAAAATACGGACCCATTCCGCTGGTCGATGAACTGCTCTGTGACCAGTAGCAGTAGAGAAGAGAATGTCAGTTGCGTCCATGAAAAATTTGCCAAATCTTCTCTGCCATTGCCAAAAAGCTTATGATGAAATTCTGCAACTGGTGGCAATCCCATATCTCCATAGTGTGGAACCAAACTATATCCTCCAAGATGACAACGCTCGCCCCCACAGAGCAGGGTTCATCAGAGACTACCTCCAGAATTTGGGAGTGCAGAGGATGGAATGGCCTGCCAGCAGTCATGACCTCAACCCCATTGAACACTTGTGGGATCAGCTTGGACGTGGGTTGGATATATTAGAGAGCATGTGTACAGTCAGTTCTCAAAGTTGATGCATTGGAAGAAGGAAAAACGGGCATTTCTAAGGATCCGAGTGACAAGGACAAAATTGTGATGGCTAGATGACTGGGTCAGAGCATCTCTAAAATGTCAGGTCTTTTGGGCTGTTCACAGAATGCAGTGATTAATACCTACCAAACTAGTGACAGAGTCATAGGCACCCAGGGCTCATTGATGTGCAAGAGAAGTGAAGACTAGCCCAAATGGTCCAATCCCATCACTGGAGCCACAGTTTCATTTCCTACCAACGGCTCTACAGATTCTACATGCCAAAGCTGAAAATTCTCTGATAGCATAGTATAGTGCGTCAGTGCCCATGACATTGGTGATCCATTGGTGCCATTGATGCACCTTCTTATATTGGTGTTTTCAGGAGACATACAGTATGCTGCCATCAAGATGACATCCTTTCCCATGAATTCCATGTATATTACAGCAGGACAGTGCCAGGCCCCATTGAGTTACAAAAGCATGTCTTCATAGACATAGAGTATGCATGCTTGACTGGCCTGCCTGCAGTCCAGGTCTGTCTCTTATTGAAAATGTATGGTGCTTCATGAAGAGAAGAATGAGACAAAGTTGACCACAGACTGTTGAGCAGCTCAAGTCTTGTATAAAGCAAGAATGGACAAAAATTCCACTTGAAAAACTTACAACAATTAGTAAGTGGTGTCTCCAATTAGTAATTAGTATCTATTATCTATCTAGTATTAATAATAATAATAATAATCCCAAATTATTAATATTTTTTAGCGTGTTGCAGGCATTTATTTTTAAATTTTATCATATTTAACAAATAAAATTACAACCCCAGTTCCAATGTTGGGACATTGTGTAAAAGATAAATAAAAACAGAATACAATGATTAGCCAATCCTTTTCAGCCTCAATTGAATACACTACAAAGACAAGATATGTATTGTTGAAACAGATAAACCTTATTGTTTTTTGCAAATATTTACTCATTTTTAATTTGATGCCTGCAAAATGTTCCGTGTTGGGACAGGGGCATATTTACCACTGTGTTACATCACCTTTCCTTTTAAAAACACTCAATAAGCATTTGAACTGAGGACAGTAATTGTTGAAGCTTTGTAGGTGGAATTCTTTCCCATTCTTGCTTGATATACAACCTCAATTGCTCAATAGACCAGGGTCTCCATTGTAATATTCTGTGCTTCATAATGTGCCACACATTTTCAATGGGAGACACGTCTGGACTGCAGGCAGGCCAGTTAGTACCTGCACTCTTTTACTACGAAGCCATGCTGTTTTAACACGTGCAGAATGTGGCTTGGCATTGTCTTGCTGAAATAAGCAGGTATGTCCCTGAAAAAAATGCTTGGATGGCAGCATATGTTGCTCCAAAACCTTTATGTACCTTTTAGCATTAATGGTTCCTTCACAGATGTGCAAGTTACAATCTGCAATAACAATCTGGACAGTCCTTTTCCTCTTTGGCCTGGAGGACATGACGTCCATGATTTCCAAAAACATTTTGAAATGTGGACGACAGGACACTTTTCCACTCTGTGTCAGTCCGTCTCAGATGAGCTTGGGCCCAGAGAAGCCGGCGGCATTTCTGGGTGTTGTTGATATATGGCTTTTGCTTTGCATGGTAGAGTTTTAACTTGAACCTGTAGATGGAGCGAAAAACTGTGTTCACTGACAGTGGTTTTCTGAAGTGTTCCTGAGCCCATGTGGTAATATCCATTACAGAATTATGTCAGATTTTAATGCAGTGCTGCCTGATTGATCGAAGGTCACTGGCATTCAAGGTTGGTTTTCATCCTTGTCGCTTACTTGCAGAGATTTCTCCAGATTCTCTGAATCTTTTGATGATATTATGGACTGTAGGTGATGAAATCCCTACATTCCTTGCAATTGCACATTGGGAAACGTTGTTGTAACATTGGGGTTGTAAGTTCATCATTGAAAACACAAAAATATTTTCCTTGTCCTTCTGTCTGTTAAATAAGGGTTGAAGTTAATTAACAAATTACAGATTTTAGTTTTTGTTACATTGTTAGAAAGTGTTCCTTTTGGAAATGGGGTATGTAGATATATTTGTTAATTATTTGACATTCCATAAGTTTCTAGCCTTGTTTCAAAGAGACTGAAAGGCTTACTCTCACATATAGCATCAAGGAATATTAACTTTGTTTTCCTGTGTTAATGTGATTTTTTTATACTTCAGAATTTCATTAAGTGCCAATAACCAAGGCATTCAATAAAACATTATTAAATATACATTTCTACCTGGAAGAAGTCAAATATTCAAAATATTCACACAGTTATTCATTCCAACCTTCAAACACTATGGGGTGGGGGTGGTGGGTGTGTGGTGATGAACAGATTGATGGGAGGGAGAGATAAGCATTGTAATGCTGAAGTGCATCAAGAAGCAATAGAAGAGAGATGGAATGAAGAAATGTGATTGGAGGATGAGTGGGAGCAAAAATGAGAGAGACAGAGTGTGACGAGAGAGAGAGAGCTGATGATGAAGAGCTGGATTGCGACCGTAGGAGATTGGAAAGTGAGAGAGTCAGAATGATGGAGTAAAAGAGAGAGTGGGTATGAACTTAAGATCGTTGATCAATCTTAGCAAGAGTCTTAAGAGATTACATGGAAATATCAGAGGTTCGATTGTGAATTGAAGCACCATCAACTCGCTCTTCAAAGAAGCAGAAACACACACTTTTCAATAGCACTCTGTTTGTGCAGCTCGTTTGGCAGATGTATGTCAGTGTGTGTGACTTGCGTGGGTGCAAGTTTGGAAGCATCTGCGTCTCTCTTCCTGGCTCTTCTTCCCTCTCTTCCTCTGTTCCTTCGCCTGCATTTCTCTCTCTGCTGTTTTCCCTTGGGCCGCTCTGGCTCCTTCGCAGTCCTCCCACACAACTCACACTTAGTAGCAGAATCCATCTGTGCACTATCTCTGTCTTCCCTTCATATCTCTCCCTTTTTCTCCCCTCCACTTTCTTTCTTTCTTTCTTTCTTTCCTTCTTTCTAGATTCAGTGATGCAGATTGGTTGTTGTTATAACTCCCTAAAAGCTGCTTGTTATAATGTGATCAACATTATAGCAGTTGTAGTACAAGTACATGGCATGATGAACTTATAGGCACAATAAAAAAAAGCTTATAAACAGATTCCATACTGTATTTAATCACGTATGTACTTAGGCTGTCATTGTTTTTCTGCTGATGAGCCCTGCACTTCCCTGCAATGAACTGCAAGCAAACAAGTGCCAGCAGACCATAGCAACATGTTTGTGTAAATGTGCTGTGTATGACATTAAAAATAGAAATCCTGTGAGGATTGCCACATTTTCTCAGCTTTCTCTGCTGGATGTCTTCTCTTTGACAATAAGATTTTAATTGTATTTAATTTCTTTACATTTTCTTTGATGTTCACATTTTCAGTTTGCTTATGAGTATTGTGGATAAGACTATGTCTGTAGTATCCCCAGAGTTGCCATTTTTCTAATTATTAGATTGATAAAACTATTAAACTGGCAAGACACTGTACACATGTATACTTGGTTTCTTGGTTTAATTTTGGTTTGGATTTGCTATGGATGATATACTGAGATGGGTCCTCTATGACTATGTATCATGATTTTGAAAAACCTCTTCGTATTTAACATATAAATTAAATGGCTATTACGTTGAGTGGATCTGTTTGAAATGGCTTGATTTGTTGCTTTAGCTTGGTTTTTGTTGTCATGCTTTTGTTTGGTTTGTATGTACTTTGGTTTGTTTGTGCTACACAAATTGGTATTGACCTAGTTTGTGTTACTCTATTTGGTTTGGTTTGGATTTGGCAGGTTTGCTTTAGGGGTGGCATGGTGGCACACTGAGTAGCACTGTTGCCTCACGGCAAAAAAAGCCTGACTTCAGTTCTTTGGCCTGACTTCAATTCTTTGGCCTGACTTCAATTCTATGCCCAACCATTAGGTGCATTGGAGATACCAAATTGCCCCTAGATGAGAGTGTGTGTGAATGTCTCTGTCTTTGTATCTGCCCTGTGATGGACTGGAAACCTGTCTAGGGTGTTTCCCTGTCCCCTGCCCATTGAGGGCTGGGATATGCGCTTCCCTGTCTCCCTTCCAATGAGCAGTGAGATAGGTTCCAGCAGTAGGATAAGTGGTTTGTGGGTTTTCTCTGTGATAGTCTTTTCAGGTCAGTGAGCACTGGGATAGGCCCATGACCCAGTAGTATGATAATCGGATGAGGTAATGAGTGAGAGAGAGAGAAAGGTTTGGTTTACAATGCTTTGGCTTGGTTTGTAATGTCCTACTTATTTTGCTTTCGTTTGTGTTGCCCTATGTGGTTTGTTTCAGTTTTTGTTGCAGTACCTTGATTTGCTCTGTTTTGAGTTGCCCTACTTTTGTTTGGTTTGATTTGTGTTACCTCACTTAGGTTTGTATTAGTTTGTGTTGCTGTTTCCAGTGTAACAATGACGTGAGATAGGGTTAGATGACAGTTCATGCAGCTAAAAATTTTATTTTTCCAAAATGAAGGTGTTTGATGAAAAATATGCCCAATTTTCTTTTTAAAATTACTACAGTTTTCTGGTTAGGGAAGATGTCTTTAGAGAACTCTACAGTGAGATGTGGTTTACTGAACTTGTCACCTTTTTTCACTCCTCATGCATTTTCATGAAAAGCTGAGCATGAAAATCAGGGATATGTGCAATTATTTCCCATTATAGGTTTCTTTACATGATGGACTTGATTGTGTGAACAGTCTTATTTGCTTATTTAATTGATAAAAGACATGGAACATTTACTTGAGAGCCCAAATTATTGCAACATATTGAACATGTCACCTGAAATTAGGAAAGAGGAGGGTTGCTTTCAAATCTCCCAGCTGTTGCCTAGCAGTATCAGTGGCAATTTGGATTTCATTTTTTCCTAGAATTAATTGGACCATTATTTAATAGTATTCCATCAGTGATCAGTTTTCTGGATCATTACAAGGAGTGTGTCGCAAATCACACTATGTTGCCTAGCAGTATCTTCTGTTTTATGGGATGAATTGGTTCCCTAAAATTAATGGAACTTTTTAGGAAACGTCCTTTCCTTCTGATAACAATTCTGTGGAACATTCTTTCCCTGCCTTTAGCTGAAAATGGGACTGATGCCTATCAAAAAGTAGATTAGACACCACTGAAGCAAAGTATTATACAAGTATTGTAGAAGAAGTCAAAAAGGGGTTGTACCAGCAGTTTTACACACTATCTCCCAGTAGTAGAGTTGATCTATGTGGATAAAGGTTAGTTTGGTCCCACATTTCAGAGACTTCATTAGCAATGGCCCTGAGGCCCTGTTCTTTGTAGCTGGCTAATTTGGTTAGTGAGATAGCACTGAAATGAATTTGGCCCTGCAAGTCCCATTAGACAACTAAAGCTAATAATAAATGAAGCGCATTTGTAATTAAGGATACATAAACATTGTTGATGGACTAGAAATAGTGGGTCACTGAAGTCACATCATGCCCACTTAGAGACTTTAGCTTACTTTATAATTAGCTATCAAATAAGATCAGAAAGTATGAAAACAACATAAATCTAAATCATTAAAAAAAAAAAAAAAAAAAAAAAAAAGCTAGAGCAATTTGCTTAAAACAGCCCGGCATATAGTATATTCAGGTCCTGAGTACTAGCACTTACACCAAGTCTTGTACACTTTCTTCTAGGTTAAATAACATTACTTCTTACATTACTATCAACTCCTTAAAGTTCCCATTAACATGAAACATGGTGTATTCAAGAAATGTTTAACTCTAATTACATGAGAACTATAAACTGTGAAAGCTCCTCTTTATTGCCTGACAGGAACTATGAGGGTGTGTCAGATCTCACACGTAATGTCTCAACTGAGGTGTAAACAACTAAGGTGATAGACACTACTTCTAACAGAAAAATAAGTTTAGGAATCATAGAGTAACACTTGGTGTGGTGTGGTGTTGTATTTTGTGCATACTGTTACTGGTACAACCCCAATTCCAAAACATACATAAAAACACAATATGATGATTTGCAAATCCGTTTCAACCCTGTTCAACAATGTTTAAATGGATAAACCTTATTGTTTTTTTTTTTCAAATATTCACTCATTTTGAATTTGATGCCTGCAACACATTCCAAAGCAGTTGGGACAGGGGCATGCTTACCACTGTGTTACATCAGCTTTCCTTTGAAGAACACTCACTAAGCGTTTGGGAACTGAGGACACTAATTGTTGAAGCTTTGTAGATGTAATTCTTTCCCATTCTTACTTGATGTGATGGTCTCCACACATAATGTGTCTGGACAGAGGGATCGAAGATTGCGGGCATTCAATGTTGGTTTTGGGCCTTGCCGCTTACTTGCAGACATTTCTCCAGGTTCTCTGAATCTTTTGATGATATTATGGACTGTAGATGATGAAATCCCTACATTCCTTGCAATTGC
>JAOVVG010000015.1:4122535-4136250 GCA_028566375.1 Leptodoras nelsoni
GGTGTGCCTTATCAGGGTTAATTAGAGGAATTACTTGCTTTATCAATGGGGTTGGGACCATCAGTTGTGTTGTGCAAAAGTCAGGTTACTACACAGCCAACAGCCCTATTGGACAATTTATTTTTATTATTATTTTTTTTCCCCTGAACTTTTGAACTTGTTCTGATTCATGTATAATCTCTTTGCAAGAAACATAATATGGAAGACAATAATGGAATGTCTTATAATGATTCTCTGTGCTCAGACAAACAAAGTGGTATCTCCTCCAAACTTTAAACCATGCCCCTTCAGAGCATCTTCAAAAGCACCCTGACACACACAGATACATTCCTGGTCAGTTCAGAGGTTGAGAGAGAGCCAGATCACCGCAAGTTTAATACGCTGGCGAATCGTCATCATCTAGGTTACTCTATCCGCCATATTGGAATCCCAGAAACAATTGGGCCTCACCAGCATCTTTGATGTCTCATTTCAACCCTCATCTGTCTATGCTTTGTATACAAAGTCAACCAGAACATGTGAAGTTCTCCATCACTCCAGACTGGACAGATCTGCCTCATGGCCTGTGAAGCCACAGGCCTACAAAGCCGAGTGCTGAAAGTGCATCATACCCCCGCTCTGTAGCATGTGCCTCATCAATCCACGCGGGATTGTTGAATCACCCGCCATTGTGATCGCAGACTATGTTAACACGTTCATTTACATGCCCAAATCTGGTGCTTTCTATTTGGTTTTTGTTCTGTGCTCTTTTAATTCAAGTCTAGATTAATTAACTAGTGTACATTTCCCTTGCAAGTTAGTTTATATCATCACTCATAAGACATCCTTTGTTCGGTCTGAGCCACTCCCTAAACTGGTTGTTACTGTGTTAGTTATCATTCAGTATTTCTAGCAATCTTTTTTTTCTTCTTTCATCTTTACCATTTATTATAATCTGAGTTTCTTTAATCCAGCAACTGAATCCCTGACAAAATTTGAGCCACGAGTGATTTGAGATTGAAATTGTTAATATCAGATCGTTATTGATTAAAAGTAGGTTGGTTTTTCCTGATTCCCCAATTTATGAATGAATCAGGTTGTGCCCTGCAATTATCTATTATGATTATAATTGTATAGAATTATAATCCTTATTAAATCTGTGGTTAGCTACATTGAGATTGAATTTGCTAGTTCCCTGAATTTGCTAGTTCCGCTACAATTGTGATTGGGGGCTGACAATGGATGTCAGTTCTACCAGTGACAAGCTTGTTGATGTCTGATGTCAACATTATTTCTTTGTTTGTTATAAAATCCAGAGATGTCCAGTGGTCTAACGTGGCCTTTGTATTTGGGAAAACATGCATAGATGATGTGTTTGACAAACATAACTTAGTTGTTTATGTGGCAAAAAAAATGCCACATGGTTGTACATGTTTAAATTAGCCTATGGAAGTTATTTCACAGTTAAAGTGAACCTGCCTACAAAACTACCAAGTGCATGTTCAGATTATTCTGTTTGTCCTAAATAGCTACCTGAAGTTTTGTACATGTTTATGTATTATAGTAAGGCATGCTTTGTTTTAAACCAAACCAGCACATTTTTAATACATCTCCTATTTTGTGGGACAACAGTGTGTGTGTGTGTGTGTGTGTGTGTGTGTGTGTGTGTGTGTGTGTGTCAGTGTGTGTGTCAGTCATGCGCATGGCCGGCAGAGGGAGCCCCTGATGCCCTGTGTGAGAACTACAGCCGAGGACTACAACTCCCACAGGGCCTAACCAGTGAGGCGCACCTCGCTGTTATACAAATGTTATTTGATTGCCTCGTTTACGCCGTGCTGGGGAGATAAAAAGGCAGCATGGATCAACTTTGGTACTGCCGTCACATTTCATCGTTGCCACGATTTCAAGCTTTAACATTCAAGTTAATATCCACCAGTATTCTCTGCACTAGATCTTGTGTGTTCTTAGCACCTTAGCCTGCACTCATGTCATGTTCTTTGTTTTTCTTTCTTAGTTTGCCCCCTCCAGAGTTTGGTGTGTTTACTTTCTCCCTGTTCACTTTATGGACTCCCATTTGGTTCTGGACTCTAAAGAGATATTACACTTATTGTTTTGCCTTTGTCTCCCACACTCTGTGCTTTTTGTGTTTTTGGACATTAACCATACCATACCCTGCTGCATTATAATAAATATATCTGCACTTGGGGTGACACGGTGGCTCGGTGGATAGCACTGTCACCTCACAGCAAGAGAACGGTCTGGGTCCTTTCTGTGTGGAATCCTCCCCGTGTCCACATAGGTTTACACCAGTTACCTCCCACAGTCCAAAGTCATGCATGTTAGGTTGATTGGCATCTCTAAAGTGGCCCTAGTGTGTGTGTGTGTCCTACGATGGATTGGCACCCTGTCTAGGGTTGTTCCTGCCTTGCGCCAGCTAGGCACCAGAAATAGTGACCCTGAAATAGGAATAAGCTGTTAAGATAATGAAATGAATATCTGCACTTGACTCCAGCCTGGGAGCATTACAGATTGATCCGCCTAACTATGGAATCAGCAGACATCTGCAAGATGCAGCAGGCCCTTCTGCATGGTACGAGCAGCTGGAGGAGGTGTTATCGGCACTCTTCTGGAGCTCTATGGTGGCAAACATTTACATTACATTTACATTTATGGCATTTGGCAGACACCCTTATCCAGAGTGACTTACATTTAGCTCATTTATACAACTGAGCAGTTGAGGGTTAAGGGCCTTGCTCAGGGGCCCAACAGTGGCAGCTTGGTGGTACTGGGGCTTGAACCCCCAACCTTCTATTCAGTAACCCAACACCTTAACCACTTTTTACATTACACAGCAAGCTGGAGTGACCAGCAGAAAGTCGCCATGGTCATCAGTCTGCTGAGTGGACGGGGCCACCCTCCAGTGGGCCACCAGTCTTTGGCATCATGCAGGTGAGAACACACACTCCTATGCCCGAAAGCACTGAATGCTTTCATCAGGTGTTTGACCACAGTACTAATGGCCAGAGTGCCAAAGAGCATCTCCTTTCTGTCTTGCAGGGCAGCTGCCAAGCTGCTGACTATGCCATAGAGTTTCATACCCTTGCCATGGAGAGTGGTTGGAATGAGCCGGCCCTGAAGGCTACATTCCTCAGGGGCCTCAACCCCAGAGAGAGTTGACGTGCCGTGAATCAGACATGATTCTGGAGACTCTCATCTCTATGTCCATCTCCTTAGACAACCTCCTGACGAACCGCTGACCTGTGCCACCCCTGAGAAGCCCTAGGAGGAGCTGGAGCCCATGGTCCTGGGATGCCTTCAACTGATGAGCCAGGAGAGGAAAAGGGCAGCCCAACCAGTGTCATCTCATTCACAGCTCTCCTAGACTCTGGAGCAGCTGCCAGCTTCGTAGACAGAGCCGCAGTGGAAACGCACGCCATCCCCATCAGGAAACTCGTCACCCCATTTAAAATCAGAGCAGTGGATGGTGCCCCCATTTGCAGCGGCTCAGTCTGGCAACAAACTGTTCCCATCAAGCTTGGAGTCAGGCTCCTTCAAGAAAGAGACCTTATCACTCATGCTCATACACTCACCCAAGCACCCAGTTATCTTGGGAATCGACTGGCTACGTCTTCATAACTCCCTTATTTCCTGGAAGGAGGGGGAGATTAAGAGCTGGTCCCCCCCATTGTTTTAAGAACTGCCTCAACCTAGTGCATCTGCCCAGTTCAAATCACTCAAGTGGAGAGTCTGGAGACCCAGATCCAAGTCCATGTGCCTACAGTATACCATGATCTGATGGAGGTATTTGACAAGAATAAGGCTTTGATTGTGCCCTTGATCTCCTACCTGGATGCACCCCTCCATGCAATAAAGTGTATGCCCTGTCCCTACCAGAGCACCAGGCCATGGAGGACTACATTCAGGAAGCATAGGAACAAGGGCACATTCATCACTCCATTTCCCTTGCCTCCACCAGCTTCTTCTTTGTTGAAAAGAAAGGGGCATCAACTATAGGGGCCTGAACAAGATGCTGGTTAGATACCCACAACCACTTCCACTCATCCCTTCAGCCATGGAACAACTTAGAGGGGCCAAGTTTTTTTTTTTACCTAGTTGGACCTCCGAAGTGCCTATAATCTTGTTTGCATTTGGGAGGGCAACGAGTGGAAGACAGTGTTCAGCACCACATCTGGGCACATTCGAATATTTGGTAATGCCATATGGCTTGACTTCGGCACCCAGCATCTTTCAATACCTCATCAGTGAGGTCCTCTGGGGTCTGCTTGGCCACTGTGTGATTGCTTACATGATATCCTGATCACCCCCAACTACCATGTTCATGTCCAGCAAGTTTGGCAGGTGCTTCAACGCTTGCTAAAGCATGGCCTGTTTGTCACCAGTCAAGAGTTGAATTCCTAGGATATCACATCAGCCCCAAAGGGTTCTCTATGAACTGCCAAAAGGTAGAAGAGATCACACAGTGGAAGTGGCCAGCCACACTCAGGGAACCAAGGAGGTTCCTGCATTTCACTAATTTCTACCGCCACTTCATCAAGAGCTTTAGTCGTCAGGCTGCCCTCTCACAGACCTGTTAAAAGGGGCCTCCAAGTCACTGTAGTGGAACACTGGTGATGAACAGGCCTTCTCCACACTCAACAGGGCCTTCATCTCTGAGCCCATCCTCAAGCAGCCCAACCCTAACCTCCTCTTTATTATTGAGGTCAATGCCTCCAGCCAAGGCATCAACACAGTCCTCTCTCAGAGGCAGGGCCAGCCCACCAAGCTTCACCCAGTGGCTTTTTTCTCATGCAAGCTCATTCTGGCAGAGTTGAAGATACGCAGCTAAGATTGTTAAAGGCAGTTAAATTCTCATCAGGCCAGGTGGGCTATTTTTTTTCTCTTGGTTTATATTTGTCTTATCTTACAGTCCAGGCGCAAAGAATAGGAAAGCCGATGCCCTCTCCAGAACCCACGAACCTGACACTGAAGTCACTGAACCAGAGCCGATCCTCCCTGAGTCCAGATTCCTCCAGGCTATAGTATGGGAGCTGGACCAGAGAATATGACCTCCAACCAGCCAGAGGGGGCATGTAGCCCCCACCTGGTAAGCTGTTTGTCCACTCCTGTCTCTGCAGTCCACTGATCTCATGGGCCCACTCCACTCCAGGCACAGGATACCCTGTGGACCGCACTGTGCAGATGTAGGCCTACCCAAAGCCTGGAAACCTTTCAAAACATCTTCTAATTCTTTGGCATACCTGAGGACATTGTAAGTGACCGAGGCCCTCAGTTCATCTCACAAGTCTGGACATCTTTCATGGATAAGATGGGCAGTACAGTGACCTTAACCTCTGGCTTCCAGCCACAAGAGGCCAAGAGGAGAGAGTCAACTAAGAACTCCTAAAGTTCCTCAGGCTCTTCTGCCAGCACCAGCTGCAGAAATGGGTGCGTTACATCGGCTGGGCTGAGTAATCATAGAATTCCATTAAGCACACCGCTACAGGTCTAACCCCATTTGAAGTTTCCCTAGGTGACCAGCCACCTCTGTACCCATGTAACACCTCACCCTCAGAGTGTCCTGCTGTCAATGATTGGTTTAAGAGAAGCAAGAGAGTCTGGGCAGTCACTCACCAGCAGCTATCACAGGTTGTCACCCAAATGAAGAAGGCAGCAGACAGGAAACATGGCACCACACTTAGCTTTCAGCCTGGAGACTGGGTGTGGATTTCCACCAAAGCCTCCTGATGTACTCCCAGAAGCTCAGTCCCAGGTACATTGGCCCATTTCCCATTCTTAAATGAATAAATGAAGTCTTACATGGTACAGATGCCATGTCACAGCAGAATACACCCCATGTTTCACATCAGCACCCTCAAACCAGCCCAGACATGGCCACTAAGTGAGAGAGATCCCCGCTCCAGCCTCAGCAGAAGGAGCCCCTCCCCAGACACCTGTTTGGTTCTAGAGATTATAGACTCCAGGAGGCAGGGTCCTAGCTCCAGTACTTAGTGTCCTGGGAGGGCTACAGACCTGAGGAAGATCCATGGACCTCAGCCAAGGACATCCTGGATCCCCTGCTCAGCCAGGAATTCCATGCCAGGTACCCACACAAACCAGCACCACATGTTTTGTTTTGTTCTTTGTTTGTCTTTCCTAGTTTGCCCCCACCAGAGCGTGGTGAGTTTCCCATCTCTTTGTTCACTTTATGGACTCCCATTTGGTTCTGGACTGTAAAGAGATAATACCCTTATTGTTTTGCCTTTGTCTCCCACGCTCTGTGCTTTTTGTGTTTTTGGACATTAACCATAGTTTGCCAGTATTTTTGTATACCCTGCTGCGGGTATATATATTTGCAAATATATTTGCACTTCACTCCAGCCTGTGTGGGATCATTACTGTGTGTGTGTGTGTGTGTGTGTGTGTGTGTGTGTGTGTGTGTGTGTGTGTGCGTGTGTGCCTGTGTGTGTGTGTGATTTGATGGACAGCTTACTAGTGATTTATTTTTCAGAGCTTATTGATGCAGATTCAAGGGTCTGATACTTGCACACACAATAGCATGAAGGTCAGTAGCCCTTCCACCACACTAGCCTTAAATTTCAGCAATCAATACAAAACAATAACAATAAAGTGCACTCAGTCGGCTGTCATTGTATATTACAGAAAGAGGGAGTGAGTGACTTTCAGAATGCTTATTGCAATTTTTTGCTATGTTGCACCTTGAACCAAGCCAATGCTGATATTATACAAAATTATAGATGACTCCTCAGTCACAACATGTACACACACACACACATACACACACACACACACACACACACACACAGCTCTCTGATGTTGTCCTGGTCATGGCAGCATAAAATCTAAGTCATTATTGCAGTATTGTGACACAGTTCTTTCATATAACGGCCTAGATGTGATCAGTTTTGAGGCTGTGAGTACACCGTGCATAACCCCATGAACCTTTGTGTTCATGACTGTGTATTATTTTTAATCAAAATTTGGAACACTACTCTTGTCAATTCTCAAAGCACAAAATTGATAGCACATTCTATAACAATGTGCATACAAATAATTTATGTCATACAAAACATAGAATCTGCAGACAATACATTTATTTGACTTTAGAGCAAGAGTAAAGGCATTTAAAATCTAAAGTCAAAAATGCACAGGCTCACCGAAACTGGACATTTGAGCACTTGTACATTCCCATGAACATGTGTGCACTGTTAATTGTTCTTCTTTGACAGGAGTGGGAAATGATGTGGTCTTCTGCTGTTGTATCCCATCTGCCTCAAGATTTGCATGTGGACTTTAACTGAAGTGCTTGACCTGTATCTGCTGGACTGTATTGCTTGCACATGATGGGATAATTACATGGATTAGCAAAGGTACAAGATTTCCTATTAAAGTGCTAATGTGAATAATTTACAAACAATCTGCTATGCAATATAAAAATAGTTATAAAAGGATGCACATAACAACTGCTTTTCCATTAAATAACAGAAATTTGATTTCTTCCAACTGCAATCCAGAGCAACTCTTATGAACATGCTCTAGACTCCCAAATGACAACCTTTGCACAAATTTTGCAGAAGAAGAAACCATGTTGTGTATTGCATTTTCATCTTGTGACGCAGTTGGACATATGTATATCCTTGATTATGTTGCTTCCTTTGGTGCACACTGGAGCATCCTGTATTTCCTGTATGCCGAAATTAAGTTGGTTTGACTCAGTATTGACTCAGCAGACAAAAAATCTTATTGACATCCCTCACAATGTGCATGTATGCTTATGGGAGTTTTGTTTTACTGGATTTTATTGAAAACACAAAGTGTAAACTTATAAAAATATAATAGAATTTTGCCAATTCATTTTTAAAATAATCAAGTTTTAAGCAGGTAATATGTGCTTTTTCTTGACTATTTTCTTGCTTAATGTAAGCTTTTTGCATTGATGGTAGAATTCTGGTTTCCACAAGCCAAGGAAAAACATCACCAAATATTGCTTAATAAAGACACTCTAAACTGTTGGCATGAGTGACATATCCCACAATTAACATATGCAATAGAATTTGAAATAGAATGTTTTTAGTAGCTTTTATACATGTTTTTTTACTACCTCTTTCACTTTGAAATTTGAAATTTGCCATTTCTGTTTTTTTTCTTATGTTCTTATTGCCATATGAGTGTTCCATCCATTGCCATGGTAGAGTATTCCATCCATTTATTGTTGTCTTCAGCAATTTAAGATACAAAATTTTTATTATATTTTATACTTTGCTTTATACAAGCAAATTATTAGTGCTGGATGAAGACTTCATGTGTATATAATATAATCAGATAATCGCAGTTGCTTTCGATTTCCTATACTGTGACTGATTAATTAGTCTATTTTGATTTATCTGTCTTGGGCTTCTACTGCCTTTGCTCCCAGTTTAGAGCTCCTGGCTGAATGTCATCTTATATGAAGTGCAGTTGTGTCTCAATCCATTCACCACTGTCTTGGCCTCACCCGGATGGGGGTCGGGTGTCTTGGAATGCATAATATGACATACTCAATGGGAGCCAATTTAGTACCATTTTGACAGCAGGTGAAAAAGTTCTGCCAGTGCGACTGCTACTATGACACTTGTCTAAAAGCCATCAATAGAAGGATGGCATAGAATGATGAGCAACTCTATTCTATTGGGGTCATCTTATACAGTATGCATGTTTTGTGCACTGAAAATCCATCTTAACAATAATTGAACACAAATACTTGGCAACAGAGGCACAATCTTATCAACGGCTGTTTGGACATAGAAAACACTTTCTAGGTTGTAAAAGCCATGTAGTACATTGTTATAACCATCATATTACCATTGTAAATATATATCATTATAAAATAAAAGTATCTGAATAATTTTGTGTTATACTTATATAATAATCCAATACCACTTTGCATGATACTTCACACAAATTTATACATATTGAAATACATGCATAATCTCATTATATTATCATCTACAGTTTTACATCATGTCCATTTACCCTCTGATCTTGTGATGTCATGTCTCGGAGAGTCTTCGGCTGCCTGTGATTGACTGGGACACGCATTCTTCACAAATCTGTTTTTATTAAAAGTGTGAGCATCAAAGGATAGACAGAGAACAAGGAATGATAAAAAAAACAAGTAGACCTGTAACAAAGCCATCAAAGGCAGGCAAGAAAGTCAGTTGTTGACAGCACTGTTGGAGACATGGCTATGTGCATGTAATGTGTTGTAGCATGCTTGTGAAAGTGTGTGCATTTGATTTGATGGAGGTAGAGCAGGTGACCTGGCATTTCTGTGACTTTTAGAGGTGAGAGGAGAGCATGGCACTTTCTTCTTCCTTCCGCTTTCCCTGTCTTCTTCATGTTTTCCTTTTCTATTGCTCTTTGTCATTTTCCATTTCTCCTCATGTGCTCTACCCATACTTGGGTGTTTGACTACTCATCCTTTCTATGTTCTCTACTGTGTTTTCCTCTCTATATCTATAGGTGCTTCCTCTTCAATTTAAGCATGCTCTCAAACAATTCAAATACAAATGGAAATGTCAAAGTGTCTCATTTATCACTGCAAGTACTGTATCTGTCTAGAAATTATATTACACCGATTTAAGAGTTATAAGATTGAGTGGTATTTTGCTTGTTCATGTATGTCCCATTGATACCTGAAGCATCAATAGCTAAATTAATGAGCCAGTTTTGCCTTCATATATAAGGAGGTCAAGCTATCTTGCTAGTTTCCTGTAGCTACTGAATATATTCAAGATAAATATAATGTTTTGCAGTGCACACAAATTTTATTAATATTTCATCCTGAAGAATATAAATATTAAATTTCACTCAATGGATTTCAATCAACCAAAAGTTAGTAATCAAAAAGTTAGTTTTCACTAATCCTGACCATGGGTGTCTTAATTGTTTGGTTCCAAAGTATTTTTTTCTTTATTAAGAGCATACAGAGTGGTACGCTGTTTTCTGCCTTAAAGTGATTTTTACCTGGTTTGTACTTTCAAGGTTTTTTAGAACTGCCCTATCTTCCTTTTTATGGCTTTCTCCACTGGTTTAAACCAGCTGGTTTTAAACACCTTTATGATGCTTTTTTTATACTTTTTTTATGCAAAATGACTTACAGTTGAGGCAGAATACAACTGAAGGTTAAGGGCCTAGTTTTAAGATACAATGATTTGAACAAGGTTTTGATATGTAGCTCAAAGCATAAACCACTGAGCCACCACTTCCTTCAACCACCTTTACTCTAGAATTATTTCATACTAGAATATAAATGTCAGTGCTTTACTAAACCAAAAGTCTTAAACTCAAAGAAAATGTTTGTCTAAAATAGTAGATCCACATTTCATATGCACATTTTGTTTCTGGTATTTTACTGTAAACCAATGCACTGATCTATTTGCCCAATTGTTTACAGTACAACCCTGCATCATTATAAAACTATATTTTGATATACTAAGATATACTACAAATTTAAAATATACCACATGGTTTCAAATGAGAACTTGCAGCCAATAAAGGGACATTAAAACAAACATGTACACAGAAACAACCAAAGACAAAGAATATAAAACTCCATATAGTGAGAATTAGCCCAGACAAATATTTGCACACTCACACACACAAAAAAATATTTAAAAAAAGAACAGAAAGCCAAGCACTTTAAGCTTTAAACAGTCTTTGAAAAACATGTAAAATAAATACAAAACCTTCTTTAAAAAATGCATACTTTCCTGTATCTGCCTATCCCTTGGCATAGAGAAAGTGGCCAAAACACTCTCCACTGGCATTTTACTCATGCACAGAAAAATGTGCCCAATTATCAGCTGTGCCAGTCTTTATAGACCTATTGACCTCCACCCTGTCTGTAGCTCTGCAATTTATTTTAACCCGCACAACTTGTCTGCTGCTAATTAGATGCATTTCAAAGAAACACTCCAGAAATGTAAAGAGGGAGAGTTGCAGACAGAATGACAGAGAGAAAGGGACACAGAAAGAGAGCTACATTATCTTACTAACTGGAGGTTCGACCCTTGTCTGAATGTTTTAAAGAGATGAAAGATTATACGTGTTTAAATGCAGCACTTACAAACTACAAGGAGAGATGGGCATGAAAAGATGGAAACTGACAATTTGGACATGTTGGTTGACTGAAAATGAAATAAATAGAAAGTATACATTCACATGCAACTTATCTGCAGCCTCTTCTATACACTGAATATCAACATTTGGGCTAGGCTCATAATGAATGCATATACAGGACAATTGGGCTTGCAAGTCATTTGGTAATGTACAAACCATTTCCAGAACAGATGCAATAAAAACTGAAATCAGTAATTTGTTAATTCACTTGAACCTTCATTTAATGGACAAAAAGTTTAATAGCAGCACTGAGGTCTTTCATGGCTACTTTGCATACATAGACTGCAGCAACAATCTTACATGTAAACTGCCAAGTTCCTTCAAAAACTGTGTGCAAGTGTACCTAGGAGAATTTATGCTGTTTTGAAGGCAAAGGGTGCTCACAAATATGGATTTGATTTAGATTTCTCTTCTGTACATTCACTGCATTTTGTTGATGAACTATTAACACTTCCAATTTTAAAAGCATTCATAGTTAACAGCATTTTTGACACCTGCCTAAAACCGTATAGATACACAGTACTGTGCAAAGGTTTTAGACAGGTTTGATAAAATGTTTTGTAACTTTAACTTGCTCAGTGTGCCTTAACTTGTTGTACCATGTCTTGTATTTGTTTTTGCAATGAGTGGCAGCTGATCAATATCAGGCACTGGGGTGCCACCCTCTTCAAGTTATCCAGGAAAGAACTTATGTTAAACATTAATTAATTGCTAATAGCAAACATAAAAACTTTGGCAAGCAGGTGACCAGAGGCTGCTCTCTAATTGGTTGCATCAGATTTGAATGAAGCACTTTGACCCTTGGACATTCCCACTTTTTTGGTAGCATATCAGTATTGTTTTTATATTTTTTACCTCATGTAATTGGATGATTCTCACAGATTGTTAGTCAGCATTTTAGTTAGTTGTGCGGTACTGTTTGAGGTGAACCATGTTTCAACTTGGTGCATTTCTTCTAAAGGAAAGAAAATTCAATTTTCTCTTTACAAAAAACACCCTTTCACATGGCATTCAACTGAATAAAAAAGATACATGATCTTTGACAGGATCAAACACAATTCATAAATTCAACAGCAGGCAAGTGATTGTGGTGTAATGACTGCATTTGAATTCTGTGTGCTTGAGATGGTTACAACTGAACAAAACACATTCTGTACAAGAAGTGACCATTTTGAACGTTATGCTTAGTTCACAGTATATGATTTTAGCCCCAGTTTTCCACTTGCTGACAGGTTTTGGAAGTCACAGAGAAAAGCCCCAGCTCAGAGGTAAATCAGCGTTTGCTTGAGCTCGAAAAAATGCTATGGTTGAACAAAGATGTGATCCGAGAGGTTCACCAGTTGCTCGCAGACTCCCTCAAAATATCTAGCATGCTAAATATCTGGATGTATCTGTGAGTCCAAAACCTGTAGTGTGAAAAGTGTACAAGCATGTATTGTAATGGACAGCTGTCAAACTTTTGTTTGCAATACATATTTTATTGCTGTTGATGTACCTTTTTAATAAGCAGCAGAACTAATAAGAACTTCCTGACATCAAGTTTAAAGCAGAGAGGACTTTTTAAAATATTCAGCTGCTTTGGGAGTGACTATGGGCAGAGCTATCAGGTGTTTTTTTTTTTAAATAATTTTTTTAAATATCAGCTTGGATTGATCACTTCTTGCTGGCATTTTTGAAAGAAAAAAAAAAACATCTCATGCATAGTATTGCATCATCCCCATGTTAATTCTCGTATGTGTTTTCATGACAAAATCGTAGTTTGGAGACCAAAGTTTCTAAGCAATGCCAGGTTAAAGATTTTCACATGCACAACCAGGCAATATAAAAATCCTCTTGATACGATGTACAGTCTCTTTCAGCAATTTGACAATGATTCTCATGCGAACCCACAGTGCCCCCAGTGATGGAAACAAGATGTTTCATCTCCCCCAGGGCTTCCAATCCATGATCAGTTATAATGTTATATTCAGTTCATAGCTTAAATAAAAAGGTTTTAAGAATTTTAAGAAGGTAAGTATTAACTATTAAATAATCATATTTCTCTTTTAATCTTTTCAGGAAATATACATCTTTTGACCTTTTTTTTTGTCCATCCATCCATCCATCTTCTTCCGCTTATCCGGGGCTGGGTCGCGGGGGCAGTAGTCTAAGCAGAGATGCCCAGACTTCCCTCTCCCCCGACACCTCAGCCAGCTCCCCGGGAGGAATCCCGAGGCGTTCTCATGCTAGCCGAGAGACATGGTCCCCCCAGCATGTCCTGGGTCTTCCCCGAGGTCTACTCCCGGTGGGGCGTGCCTGGAACACCTCCCCTGGGAGGCGTCCAGGGGGCATCCGAAAGAGGAGTCCGAGCCACCTCAACTGGTTCCTCTCAATGTGGAGGAGCAGCGGCTCTACTCCTCGCGAGTGACCGTGGATCTCACCCTATCTCTAAGGGAGCGCCCAGCCACCCTACGGAGGGAACTCATTTCCACCGCTTGTATCCGATCTTGTCCTTTCGGTCATTACCCACAGCTCATGACCATAGGTGAGGGTAGGAACGTAGATTGACCGGTAAATCG